>JADGJF010001222.1:0-10765 GCA_027596845.1 Quaeritorhiza haematococci
CCTTCGGTATTAAGCCAGACGTTTGAGAAAACAGATAGTTCGTCGCACTCTTTGTATCATATTATTTCAAATATATGGAAGGGATAGAAATAAACCTTTTTCCGTCTGTCTTTGTTCCTGGTATTGAATAGGTCGTTCGTGCATTGGATTTGGCGCTCGATGAATTGGAATCTTGCGTTCCAAGGCACACTGTGCCGTACATCCTGCTTTCCCTGTTGTCTTCAACGTCGTAAGTCGAAGCAACTGGTTTTTAAGCGGATTCTAGGGAGTTTGCCACAGTCTGGGATACTCGATTCAGGATTTATGAGTGATTAAGCGTGCCCTCCTGTTCTGCTTCTCGTGAACGTTGTCAGGATACAAGACCAGAATGATCCACGCCAAAATCCATTGATTATGTTTTATCGGTACGCGCTGCGGAACGAGGCAGAGATTTCACAAGTTTTTCCGGCAGAGGAAGTCCTTACGGCTGCGAATTATATTCGGGAAACATTGGCGGATATGGAGCAGGTTTGAATATGTTCTGGGTTTTCCCAGCGACATGGTGATAGAGTTGAGAACGACACCGAGCTAAACTGGACATTCTATGTCTCTCCGGCCTGCGACAAGAACGCGCAACTGCTTTCCTGTGCAGCAGAACTCTCCTTTGAAGTTGGGGAATTCTATTTTCACAAGAACGAGCAGGAACTGGCATTACAGTACTTGACCAAAGCCCAAGGCATCGTTCAACGCCTGACACATCAAACGCAACCTATGTATGTAAGCGCCTTTGAATATCCCCCTCTCCTGTGAACCGGCATTATCAGTAAACAATCTCACCAACCGTCGCTCCCTAAACCCCTCCTCTCACCTCAGCACATTCCCCCACACCCAGCGCCTCGACCTCCTCCACAAAATTTGCTCCTTCAACCTCTCCAAGCGCTCATCAAAACGAAAAGAAGCCGCCTCACACCATAACCCCTCTTCCGTTGTCGAACGGAAACTTGCACTACACGTGTTCGATGATGAGATGGTGGATGCTTTGATTGAGGATGTCCCGGCGAGGCAGATTCCTCCGTTCTCGCGTCGGTCGTTAGGTGATGAGGCGTGGGAGAATGGGTTTGTTGATGCGGCGATGCAGATTTGGTTGTGTGCTGCGTTGTCGGATATTGAAGCCGGAATGGGTAGGTTTTCGTGTTTGCTTCGTAGCGGTCCTCCTTGCTTTCTTTCTTTCCAAGTGCAAACGTTCACGGTTATCTCAACACCACCTTGTTCTTCCCTTTTTCACCTCCGCAACTCCGCATTGACAACCGAAGGCACACTATCCACCTACCCATCCCCATCCTTTTTCAGCCACATGCGAACAGCACGGCCGGAAGACCCTATTTGGCCCAAACTCTCACGTGTAATCGACGCAATGGCACAACGCTGGCAGAGAATCTCGAATACAAAAACAGGAAATGGCCGTCAATGGGATCCGCATTCTATCAACGAGCGACTGAAGAGCATCGTGCTCAATCTGTGGGATAGGATCGGGACTGAGGCCTGTTGGATTGCATTGACGGAACATGGTATGTTTTCTTTCCTTTTTTCGTTTTCTTTTCTTCGACTTCTTTTTTCAAAACCGCGGTTATACTTTGTTGGTGACGCTGCTGTTTTTTTCAGGACCTCGGAATTTGAAGATACAGAGAAGGGTATGTACGCCTTCAAACTTACCATCTTCGTTTTTACGCAACATCTTGAAATTGACCGGGAACGTTCCTCACAGGCGGATGCAGACACCAGCAAACGTGAACCTCCTCATACAGAAGTCACGGTAACGAACCTCACCTCACACTCCACATTCACCACCACTTTCGTTCGCCTCCTCGCTCTTCATCACTCATAAACCTTTCCCACGTTTTGCCATAGATTCTCGAGTTCAAGCAGAAGATTTTGACGCAGATTGAGAGTAAGGAATTGGACCTTGTGACAACGATGGCTCCTTTGATTGAGCAGGTATGTGTTTGAAAAGTGGAAAGGAAAATTTCGGAAGGGTCATGTGTTCTTCGTGCGTTGCAAAATTGTTGATGGATTTCCGTCTGCAGAATCCTATGGCGTTCATCCCGTTGTTGGTGGAGCAGGGAAGATGGCTCTATGCAAAGGTATGTTCTCACGTCACTTCATATTGAAACCCAAACATATCACCTGCCCCTATTGACCCTTCCTCCCCCAACGTCTCTCTGCCCTGCGCAATCGCTTTTCCCTCAAATGCATCCTGCAGAACTCCCACGCCGCAGCAACCCAACTCCTCGGCTTCTGTCGTGTCCAACTCCAACGAATGCCACCCGATCAAGCAAACCTTGTCTCTCTCTTAACAGCGAAAATCGATCACATGCTTATTGAGACGAACCTAGTCCATTTTGCGGTGCATAGCGAAGCGACACCTAATGATCCGATACCACAGGAGCTTGTGGATTTGATGTCAAAGGTTTGAGTTGTTTGTTGGCCAAATTGTTGTACCATTATCTTCCGATATCCCACGATTCTTTTGCTCTATATGTTTACGATTTCCACTGCGTCTGTTGATTTCTGCATCTTTAGGGTCAACCCGATTTGCTCGTTGTCGTAAGTGTTCTTTCTTCTGAGATGTTCCATATCTCGTACATTTGCAGAGTAACCTGGATACTCACCATTCACCTGTTGCACGTTTCATACCTCGACCTTTTTGAACGCAGAACCGGTTCCTTACTGCTCTCATGCGAAGAGGCAGCGAAGAGGACAAGAACACCGCCATTGCGTATGTGCACTTGCTCCAGCAGCAGCTTACGCTTCCGGGCGCTGCAGTACAAAGTAAGTAACTCCACCCCCACTTCGCTTTCCGTGTTCTGAGCACATTGTAAACACCATGCTATATGCAATGATTTTGACGACACCTTCTATCAACCACAAATGCAGATCTGAGCTCCCTCTATACCCAATGCAATGTCGGAAGACAATGCGCGATTGTTATTGCATTGATGTCAAACATGCGACTTTTGTCTAATATCCAATTTGGCGATGGCGATGGTTTGTATCTTTCATCGTACTGCTAAATATTCAATCTTTCAATTGGAGGCGTTCCGCACAAGCTTGAGTTTGCTGATACGTTTTACATACACACAAAACATCCATCAACAATCAACAGCCGCCTCAGCGGACTTAGAAGATCCCGTGAAAGTAGCGACGTTACCACAACAGACTTTGACGGATATACGCGAGTTGGCATCACAGTTGGCGGCATGGTTGACAGTTCCTGAGTCCCCGTTTGTGGATATCAAGGTACTTATCGTTGTCGGCGGTTTTGTGATGACAAATGGTTTTGGTAAACTGACGATGAATCTTCACGTCGAACTCCTTTTGCTCTCCTCATACGAAGTTGACGCAATCCAACTTCTTGCAAATTCTGGAGTGCTTTGGTAGTGCGCGGCTATTACGGCTAATTGGCGCGTGTTTGGCTGGGCTTGCCAGTCGGTTACAAAGTGAAAGGGATCGGGTGAGTGGCCCTTTCAGTCAAGGAAACCATTGCTTTCTTGTTTCTGGACGCCGATCAAGTTCTTTCTGACATATGATCGCTTCCTCGTACAGATCCAACTCGAACACTTTGGGCCGTTCATTGCCCTTTCCGCGGCACCCGAAACGGCCAGCACCTGGACAAACCCGCAGTAAGTTTAGAAGGCTTGATTCCGCACAAGCTCGCTTCGGACACAGCTCGCTGACCATCCTCATTTCTTGAAGTATACATCAACTGGCGATGTCCGTGAAAGACTATGTTCTGGCCACGGTGGTTGCGGCACCGGTACCCGCCGAGCTATGGGCTGTGTTAAAACAGATTTACACCCTCCTCACGAAGCTGGCCCCCAATGATCCGAAAAACTTGTTGTGTCTTGCTGACGTGCATTTTGCAGCTGGGGAGTATCCGCAGGCGATGAAGTACGTTCTTGATGGTTTGGTTTTTTCCCAAGGGTTTCCACAATGCTAAACATTGCATTTGCTGACTTGATTTGATACTCTTCGCTTGCGAAAGGCTTTACCTGAATGCCATGTCTTTGAGATCATCGTTTTTCACGAATATGGACGAGCTCCAAGAGCTTTGGTCATCGAGATTTGTCCTGCGGATTGTTAGTTGCTGCGGTTTAACCAATGGTAATTATTTTTGCTTTGGGGCGTTCGGAAACACATGTGTAGAAACGGAAAAGAAAGAGAAGAGGATTTGAACTGACAAAAGTCCCTTTCTATTCCAGAGCACGTCGCAGCCGCCATCTTTTTGCAACTGCAACAACCAAAACCGGATTACAGCTTGGCCTTCACAGCATTGCAACGGGGGTTTGATGAAAATCTTTTTTCAACAAACAACCAGGCGGACATATCTTTCTTCTGGGATACGACCATGTTGGAATTCTTGATTTGTATCCTTTTCAGAGAGTTGGTATTTGTTTCGCACTTGTTATTTCCATCTGGTCGATTTCACCCATTTGGGATGGAGTTCATTTTCCTTAACCATGTTGACAAACGTCAGACAATTTCAAAAAGCGGAACGATATGGAAAAGGTGAACCGACTGGTATGTGGACATCCTGACAAAGAAGACTTTTGAGGAAGAATGCACATTTGTTTTCCTAATTCAGCATTCATATTTTGCCCTCGCCCTCACCTGCCATTGTCTTCCTTGCCTTTCGTATGTACAGACACGCTTCATGTCACAAACGGATGCGACAACAACGGTGATGGATCCAAATAAGCGGTTGATGGAGATAGGAATGACGCAAAAGTTTTTGCAGAAATTCTTGACTGATTTCAGAAGTGATGACTGTATATTGCCCAACATGCTGTAACGATTTTTGTAACCTCTGTAAGATATTGCAACTCATGTCTTCTCTTTTGGCATGTCATCAAGCGGGTTCGAACCCAGTATGGACCCCACCTGCAGTTCCCTTCACGTGTCATTTTGTCTCGCAGCACATGATCACCTTTGATCACTTGCATGCAACAAACCCTCTGCATTCAAAAGGAACGGAGCGTCCACGAGCGCCCTCCAACAACAACGTGAGAGTCTGCGTGGGGGACAGCGCGCCCATGTCGCTCACCGAATCACCTGACCTCGTGGTTGTGACGCGCTCACGTGAAATCATCGGGAAATGTCGGGAATGATTGGCGGATATTTGGAGCAAGGGTGCTGAGTTTGTATGGGCCAAGCCACACATGCTCGGGGTTTCATTTCTGCCTTGGACAGTTCGAAGAGTGTTCTGAACGTGTGTCCCACTCATAAAACCGCCCCTCTGACTTCATATCTCCCCTTCCCGTTCCCGAAGCATCTCCACCGGACCCTCCTCAGCTCATAAATTCGGGAAAAGTCTCGAAAGTCAAACCCAGTCCCTCTCTGCTGTCGCTCACACCCGTTTCCAACCCACTTTCCCTCGCGATTTCAAAGTGAAAATGTCCGTTCCCACTGCCAGAGGCGTCACCATTTTGGGCCCCGTCAAGCCCCAATACGCCGAAGTCCTGTCCATCCCCGCGCAGGAGTTCATTGCCACCCTCCACAGGTCTCTATCGCTCCTCCCTTCGTTTCGTTTCGCTTCCTTTCTCCGTCCCTGATTGCCCGAGGTTAACCGCTGAATGCTGCCTTCCTCTTTCGTTCATTCTAATACAGGTGTTTCAACGCACGCCGGAAGGAGCTCCTCCACAAGCGTGTTCTTCGCCAGGAACAGATTGACGCGGGTATGTATTTGCAAACAAGGGAGTTTGTGGGAAATTCCAGCCATCTGAAGGGGGACCACGAGCTCACTTTTGACGATAATTTGAAGGTGTCTTTCCGGACTTCCTTCCCGAAACGAAATGGATTCGCGAGGACCCCACTTGGAGGGTACGTTTTCACCCTGGTCCAAGTCTCGTTGTTCTTTTGTGTGCGGACATGCGAGTTGCTTACACCGCCATGCACATCTATTTCAGGCTGCCCCCCCGGCACCCGGTTTGGCTGATCGTCGCGTTGAAATCACTGGCCCAGTCGACCGGAAAATGGTCATCAATGCCCTGAATTCGGGGGCATCCACGTTTATGGCCGACTTCGAAGGTACTACCCTGGTTCTCACCCACTCTCCCCAAAGGGTCATGTTCCGTGTCTGTCTTGTCCTTGCATGCCTAATGATATGTCCGCTCTTAACCTCCTTTTAGACTCAAACGCACCAACATGGGAGAACAACCTCAGTGGGCAGATCAACTTGCGCGACGCAAACTTGCGGACTATCTCTTACCTGGCACCAAACGGCAAGTACTACAAGCTCAGAACCGATGGCAAAGTCGCCACCTTGCTTGTGAGGTACGTCCATCTGATGTTCCTGGTTTGTGGTGTGGGACTTAGCGCTCTTCGGTCATTCCATGAAGCATCTGTGACTGATGACATATGTTTCCTGCAGACCTCGAGGATGGCATTTGGAAGAGAAGCACTTCTTGGTTGACGGCGAACCTATTTCGGGGTCGATTTTCGACTTCGGGCTTTACTTCTTCCACAACGCACACCAAACTTTGAAGATTGGACATGGCCCATACTTCTACTTGCCGAAGATGGAAAGCCACTTGGAAGCAAGGTACTTTTTTAATGCTCTGTTCTATGTTCAAGCTCTTGAGATTGGGGATTCTCATAGATTTTCCACCTTTCAATCTAAATGCAGGTTATGGAACGACATCTTCTGTGTCGCGCAAGACATGCTCGGCGTTCCCCGCGGCACTATCCGAGGGACTGTGTTGATTGAGACGATTTTGGCTGCCTTCGAAATGGAGGAGATCATTTACGAGCTTCGGGAACACTCTTCTGGTCTCAACTGCGGCCGATGGGACTACATTTTCTCTTACATTAAGAAGTTCCGCAACCACAGGCAATTCCTCCTACCCGACCGGTCGGATGTCGGCATGACCACTCCCTTCATGGATGCCTACGTTCGTCTGCTCATCAAGACATGCCACCGTCGTGGTGTCCACGCCATGGGTGGGATGGCTGCTCAGATCCCCATCAAAGGCGATGTTGCGGCCAACGACGCGGCCATGGCGAAGGTGAAGGCGGACAAGCTTCGTGAAGTGAAGGCAGGTCACGACGGTACGTGGGTCGCACACCCCGATCTCGTCAAGTTGGCCAAGGCTATCTTCGACGAGCACATGCCCCAACCAAACCAAATCTATGTGCGCCGGGAAGACGTCCACGTGCGGGCCGTTGACCTCCTTAGCGCTTCGCAGGTGCAGGGAAAGATCACGGAGAAGGGTGTGCGGCAGAACATCAACGTTGCTCTGCAATACATGGAAGCATGGTTGCGTGGTGTTGGGTGTGTGCCGATCCACAACTTGATGGAAGATGCCGCCACTGCCGAAATCTCGAGATCTCAGCTTTGGCAGTGGGTGCGCCACGGAGCGCGTACTGCTGAAGGCAAGGTCATCACCGCTGAGTGGGTTTCTCAGGTTTTGGATGAAGAGCTTGCTGGGTTCAGATCGGCCTTGGGTGCGAAGTACCAGTCATCGAAGTTTGACCAGGCGGGGAAGTTTTTGGCGGGGACAATCAAGGGTCAGGAGTACTCAGACTTCTTGACGGTAAGCAACAAACCACCTTTTGTCTCGTTTCTTGCCTGTCGCACGGGTGATCGATTGCTGATGATATTCCCCTTCATTCCACTTCTTTAGACCCTCTGCTACGATGCAATCGTTACAACCAAGGCCCCGGGTGCGAAGTTGTAAACCGTCGCGGTTCTGTTTCACGTCTGCCATCACGTCTCGGGGGGGTTTTTCCCATCGATACTTTTCAAGCTTAGATTTGCATAGCGTAGTCTTCAGAGGAGTGAAAAGGGAACATGTTTTCAATTGCTTCATGGCATTTTTTGGGAAAACAATGAACTGGCTCAAATAAAAGAGATGCAAAACCATACAATACCAACTAATAACATTCCATATTGTGAAGTAACTTAGTTAGTCAACAACAGTCAGGTCAAGAGTCCAAAAGGAAGGACTACACTGCACAGAGTAACCCGCTTAAGCAAAGGAAGAATGCAAGCTTTGTTGATAACCTGTGACCTTGCTGGCGAAAGGGAGCGTCTCTCTCATTTCTTCTTGAGGAACACCTTGAGGAACACCACACAGCAACAAGAATGTGGTGAAGAAAAAGAGCACAGGTTCCTTGGCACCATGTGCCGCGATGCAGGACATCGTGCATGAATGATGTCGCGACATCATGGACGTGAGCGCATGTAGAAAGGCGAATTGCTTGTCGCACGGTGACTGTGTATATCTGCACTATAATAACTAAGACCAGGTTGAGGAAACTGAAACCGAACCGAACCGAAATCATGTTTTCCGTCTTGGAGTCAACTGGTGGATGGTCAGCAGCTAATGAGGTAGGATCTTTTCGCCGCGTCTTGCAGTTTGCCATCAACTTTTCCCCTTGTTGGATCCGCGTTGGTGGCATCTGGTACCCGAAGTGGTAGATGACCTGGTCGACAAGACGCATAGAGGCAGCTGGATCGACGTACTCGGCGAGATGGGTGCGGACAAATGTGTTCGCCCCAGAACACTCTAAGGCGTGGTCCCGGCTGAGTTCCTCATCCCCCCCGCAGTTAAGACAAGGCCGGTGAGTTGCAATTGTCCCCAACATCCACATCTTGATGAGTTGAAGGTGGTTGCGGTTGCTGGTGTTGGGTTGCATCACGAAGAGCCGCTTGTTCATTGGCAAGTCGACGAAGATAGCATACGCCACCCGCCCAGTCAGCTCCTTCATGTGTTCCTGCCTCGCATTCCAATTGGCGACGTCCATCAGAGGTGGTGGCAGGACATGGTTGCGACGAGCAAGTTGGTTGAACAACAAGGGGACCCGGCGAGCTTTCTGGGTGAAGATCTTGTTGTGCTGATAAGCCAGGTTGGTGGGTGAGTTCTCCCAGCGATGACGTACCCCCACAACTGCCGGCACCCGCCGGTCCTGCCAGTTGTGCAAGACCCCCAAAAACCGCGCGTTGAGTTCCTTGTTGTGGTGCTTGAAGAGTTCCACCCGTGCCAACCGATGCATGTCGTGGATGGAGGTGGTTTTCCAGGCGCCAAACAAGACCCGGAGAGCATAGTTCGCACCTTCTGAAGGGGCCGCAGTGTTTCCTCGAAAAAGGGGCTGAGGGCGATGCCGTACTCCAAGGCTGGCCTCACGAAACTCCGGAAGGCCTCCACAGAAGATCGGTAACACCATTCATCCCCTTCTCCTTCAGCAGATTCATCACCTTCCTCCCGTTTGCTGCTCGTTGCTGAATGTGGGCATCCCAGTTGATCCCGGTTGGTCTCATGGTCACGCCAAGTAATCCGTCCTTTCCTTCTGCGGCAGCACCTCCCCTCCCAACTTCAGCTCCACCTGCTGTCCACACAAAACAATACACTCGTCTGCTGCAAACCTCATCCCCACCCGCTGACTCCACCGTTCACAAACATCAAGGAGGATCTGGGCGTTCTCGGCAGTGGAGGCGTGGATGTTGCCGTCATCTGCGAAGAAGAGTGTGTTGGAGCTGAGACCGTGGGTGGTGAGTTTCGGGTGGTTGACCTGACCAAGTTGTCCCACCAGCGGATTGATGAATAGGTTGAAGGGGAGTGGTGACAGTGATGACCCCTGCAGCAGCCCCCGAAAGTTCTGAAGAGGAGCACTCTTGCGTCCCAACAACAAAAGGCAGCTGTTGTTGTAGTCAAAGAGGCTGCGATGGGTGCGAACCACATCTGCTGAGATTCCATGGTCACGAAACAGCTGAGTCCACAAAACCCCTCCTGTCCACCACGTCATAGGCAGCCTTCAAGTTGAGGAAGACATGCACCGCATCTGGGTTCACCGCCATCACCTCTGCCAGGTAGTACACCTGGTGGAGAGTGGAGCGTTGGGCCCGAAAACCGCCTTGGAAATCATTCAGTTGCTCTGCTGCTGGATCCAGATGGGGGAGCAGAGCTCGCTCGTAAGTACGACGGCATACGCAGGTGAGGGCAATCGGGCGGTGCATGGCGATATCGGTGGTCTGTCCCTTCTTCTTCCACACAGGAACAATCATCGCCTCCCTCCACTCGACCGGGATCACCGCAAGCTGAGAAAGAATCCCAAAGAGCAGGCTGAGCATTCTTACCACGGGCTGACCCCCAGATTTCAACAGCGCCGCCATCAACCCATCACACCCAGCTGCCTTCCCAGACGGCAAAGCCTTCACCACTTTTGTGACCGTCTCCTCACTCTCCACCAGACACGGACCAGGAACAAGGGCGACAGAGGGATCGGTGTTGTTGAGTGCAATCGGCCAGATGGTGTTGTTGTCGCGTGCGTTGCCGGTTGGCGCCCCCCCAAAGGTAGAGACAAAATGCCGAGCATGTTCATCAACCTTAGAGGGGTCCAGCTGGCAACCCCCATCTTTGCTGCTTCGTGCCTTCATCCCCTTCACCATCCGCAAGAAGGCAGCATTCTGATCGGGAGTACCCAAGTCATCCATGGTGGTGTGAAAGAGGTGTCGTTTCTGATCCCGAATCATGTTGCGATACCGGCGTTGGGCAAAGGTGCGTCCACGCCGAAGTGCAGCAGCATCATCAGCATCCTCCTCAGTGGCTGCAAGCGCAGAGGCTGTCAGCTCCTCCAGAGGGGTCCAGAGGGGTCCAGAACTCCTTGTTGACGGTGCGTCGAAAGCGGGTCCGGCCCAGAACGGTAGTGGCGGCCCCATTCAGGACTGCCGACACCGCCCCCCAAGCCCTCTCCACCATCTCCTGCCGTCGCGCCTCACCCAGCTCCACCC
>JADGJF010001223.1:0-10748 GCA_027596845.1 Quaeritorhiza haematococci
GAAAAGGGGAAGGGGTGGGATTAAGGTCTATGGAAGTGAAAACAGAACCGCACTGTTGTTTCTAAGATATAATGCAAGAGGTACTAAAACGGTTAAAGAAGGAAGGGAATAGTGTCCTGATGTTGAGTGTGTCCCGGCCTCGTATATCCCCAGAGTCGTGGAAGGAAGTTGTCTCAAACCTTCCTAGGCATCCCAGTGTGAGCTGCTGCGGGTGTTCTGGACCGCATTTGGTAAGCGTCCAAGAGGTCTTGGGTGTATGTTGACCATGATTGACTCTGTTGTTGATGATGTGCGGGGGGGTGTTGGTGAAGGTGGTGAGACGGCGTGGATTTGTTGTCAAGGTTCAGTTGTTTCTGAGCAGCATGTGCAAGTGCACTCCCCGCATCCAACTCCTCCCTCCGCCCATTCACAAGCGTTGCAAGCTTCCGTGCCGCCTTAGCTGATGGTACTGATGATGCAGACCGGTCAGTTGTTGATGCTGCGGCGGCGTATTTTGCAACGGCTGCTTCGGCTTCACGGAGGGATTTGTTGGTGGTGTCTTTGGAGGGGTCGGATGTTGAGTCTGAGAAACCGGAGTCACGGCGGATACCGTTGAATTCTACAATCTCGCCTTCCCGTTCGTCGCGCGGGTTGAAGAACCGTGCGAAAGCGGATGAGCCGAGGATATAGGCGGGGACTTGGAAGAGGGATTGGAGGTATTGTGCCAATTCATGCTGTTGTTGCCGGATGCGACTGTCGAGCATACCTGCCCGCCGAAGCTCAGAGGAGTTGACGATGGGTGCAGGGAGAGTAGGGAGGACACGATGTGCGGCTTCACCGGGGAATTGCCGTGCAAGCGAGTTGTGAAGGATAACAAAATCATCAAAGGAGCGTTGGATAAGGTGGACGAGGTGTTGTCGCTGCACGCGGAGTTTGTACCAGCATTGGGTGGTGTGGGGTTCGCGGTGGTAGCCTGAGACCTCAGACCCAATGACGCGGTCGGAGATAACGTGCTCGTAGTCGGAGACGGTGGTGGTGGTGTTGCCGGTAGCGTCCACGCTGGCTTTCCGGGCAGATTGAGCGGATTTGGCTGGTGATGGGTATGCGGCGTTGGGTTGAGCGACAGCACGACCAAGGATCTGCTTGTTTGCTGCGGCTGCTGATGAGTTGCTCGATGCGGCGACCTTGCTGCTTCCCTCCTTACCCGATCGGCTGGACTGGTTCTCCTTCTCATGCGCACTCTTCGACCGAGCGCTGCGTTTGGAGCGGTGGGAGTGCCTCGGAGGTGCGGGATCCTTGCTGTGAAGATCCACCACCTCAAAATGACTTATCGGAACAAACCCGCACACCGCCGTCCGCGAAAAGGGTGTCGCATATTGAGTGCTGACAAAGTACAGATTCGTTTCAGGGTTAGATGAAAGGACGTAGAACGCTTGTCCTTTCCGGAATGAGACCTGTTGACTGTCTGGCGCTAGAAAGTCCGCGACAGCGCGGATTTTGAAAATGGTTGATGCAGAGGCCGGCATTGCTATGGTGATGATGTGGGTGTGGGTGAGAGTGGTGTGTGATGTGGTTGCTGGTGTGGTTGCGGCGACTGAGATTGAATAGAAATGCCCACCAAAAAGTGCATGCACCTCCCAAAAAAAAAAATCAAATGCCAGAGTTTGGTGGTATTTTAGGTACAGTTGATGACTCTCGTTCAGGGATGATCACAATTATATGAGGGGTTCCCCAGCCTTGCGGTCTGGCAACACTGCGTAATTGAATGTAGGAAAAGGGAAGGTTGGCCACAGTTTCGATCTAAGACCTTTGCTTTTCTCTTGTTTTGAAACACCTTTTCTTCATATTTGACTTATTTGGTTGGGAAGCGCCAAGTGGGATGTACGCCGCTGGGCAATATGAAAAGGGGACCATTTTGATTGAGGGAAAGGTGTACGTTTAGGGGGTTAGGGAAGTTTGACTACAAGAAGTGGGAAAAGGCGTACACACGCAACCTTTCGCACCTTCCACGAGCGGGGGACTGCACCCGGATGTGAAACAGAAAGACCACCAAAGAAATTTGGGGGGGTGATTTTGTGTGTGTCACGAATCCCGACCCGGGAATGTGCGCCGCAAAGGCGGCAAGGGGCCGAAAGGTTTTGAACTTGAAACTTTGGTTATAAGATGGATGCGAGCAGGGCAAATATCTATTTGGGTGGATGATGAAATGTGTTTACGGGGTTGATGCCTCTATGCCTGGGTTGATGCTCTTGCTGCGCAGATCAGCGTGGAGATATAGGAAGCAGCGTGGGGTATGGGATAGAAGGAAGCGGGGCTGAGGATCCATCACGGACCAATGCATATTGGGCAGATTACGCCAGGAAATCGCGCGAACCAGTGTGCGAAAGGGCAAACGTATTCACACTCCCAGCTGCATACAGTTGTTCAAATGCAGCGCAATATGAGAACACTGTCAGTTGATGGTCAGTTGATTTCAACCTAAATGGTTTGTATTGCACATATTTGACCGAACCTCTGTCCAGACACTTTCCATCATTTTCACTTTCTCATGCTCACCAGCATGCTCAAACTGTGTGCAAACATATGGCAAACACTGCTCACAGGACTAAACCCGGGCCAAATTCAAGCGAAAGACTGGACGAAAGAATTTTGTGATTTGTTGTGTAATTGTTGCACGTCTCCCAAAGTAAGTTCAAAAGGGCATCCCCGAAACAAACAGCCGCTCGCGCGTGGAACATAAGGAACATCGATATTTTAAATCTTCGAAATTGTAGAGCTGTAGAGCACCTCCATCCACCTGCACTCCCCAGTCCATTGCCGAGCGTGAAAATCCCACCGGAAGAAGTGCCGGAAGAAACTACCTGGGAAGAAACTAGGAAAGCATCAAAGAAAGAATGAAGCCGTTTTGGTTTGGTGAACATCATTTTCTGCTCGAATTTCTGGGTTTGGTCGGCCACCGCTTTGGACACCGCTTTGGACACCGCCGACATCACTGCAGTCACGGTCTCAGCCGAGACGCAGGCCAAGACATCTTGGACCAAGTTTCGGCTGCTCTCTGGGCTACTCTCATTCCCAGTCTCACCAGCCATACTACTCTCTAGGCAGGTCTCAGGGCAGGTCTCAGGAGAACCCATCCTCACACGCCTGCTCACACGCCGAGAGGAAAAATGGTAGAGGAGGATATACGGCAGATGTACGGCAAGATGTACGATGATGAAATCACAAAGGCAGATTTATGCCCAGTTAGACTCTCAGAGTGCCCTAAGGCGCCCTGTAAGGCTCCCAGCGCTGCCCAGCGTCATCATATGATAAACATAGTAATGCAACAGGATTTCGAATATGGTGATCGGAGTCAGGATCGGAGTGAATTTATCCGATGATGATCAGGTCCAGACATATCGACACCCCATACGCCGCCCCCAGAGCAGCCCTTTTCCACTTGCTAGTTCCCAGCAGAGTATATTCCTTGGAAAAAACACAAGTGCCATTTCGGATCTTGAAAGGAAGCGCAGTTCGAACCCCCTTGCTCCTTTTCCGATTGATTACTACCACCCTGGCACCCCCAAGAAAGGAAAAATGAGCTGATTGTTCTACAAATATTTTTCCGCACAAATCGCGGAAGATCATTCATGATGCTGCCCTTTTGAAGGGAGTGCTTCTCGCTTCAAGGTAAGTCATTTGGGGACGCAATGAGCCCAGGGCTGGGTAAGGGGACGACCATGCCTGCGTCACGTCAGGATAGCGCTTACATCTTTGTCGGAACGGCGTGAGGTGTCATTGGGGCACCACCGCCGTCGTCCTCCACGTCCTCCGTCTTTCCTCGATGAGCTGTCCTTTCATGATAAATCTGACTGTCGGCTTTGCGCTCTTCCCATGTGGGTGTGTGTCACCTTTCCGCAGAAAAATCCAACTCGATCTCGTCGCGCCGTCTTGACGTCCTCCTGCGGAAACTCCCCGCCGTCGGAGAAGTCCCCGACGAAATACTTGCATTCTTCGGCGCATTGGGTGTGTATCGATGTTGTTTGTAAATTCTTGCCTCTCCGCTCGCCATGTTGCTGTGAAGGCTCTCGTTGTGCCTTTGGGAGAGCTTCGGAAAGTTCCGGGTGGGAGGGTTTTGGGAGGTTATATTTTGCCTCAAACTGATGGTGATTTTGGATCGCCGCCTCAAATCAACTTCCGCATCGCAGGTTTTCAACTTTTACCCATCTCTCGCTTGATCTTCGTTGGGTATGTTGAATTATGTTGACTGTAATCGCTGAAACTGGGGGCCGATACCGACGATCTGCCACGAAAAGCACTCCATGGTCTTGCCTTCCATCTAATATCATGCTTCCTTTACCACGATATATGGGGATAACAAGTAATCATAATCATAATGTCTGCTGAACCCGAAGCCGAGGCCGTGGCTCCCGCTGCCTTTGATACCACCGACTTCATTATCCTCTTCGTCGTGGCTATTGCTACAGTCCTCTACTTCGTCTACCGCCAGTTCAGTGCCCCAACACGGCCATCCTTCCAACCATCCTCAAAATCACCACCGGTTACTAATGGCAAGGCCGCCACGTCAACCGTGGCCGACAATAAATCTGCCGCCCCATCCGCTACCAAACCCGCAGGCTACGGCGCAGGAAAGAAGTCCTTCATCGAAAAAGCGAAAGCCGCCAACGCTAAGAACCACGTCTTCCTCTTCTATGGCTCGCAAACTGGTACTGCTGAAGACCTTGCCA
Source organism: Quaeritorhiza haematococci (assembly GCA_027596845.1). Taxonomy (NCBI): domain Eukaryota; kingdom Fungi; phylum Chytridiomycota; class Chytridiomycetes; family Quaeritorhizaceae; genus Quaeritorhiza; species Quaeritorhiza haematococci. The sequence continues at coordinate 4,707 of JADGJF010001223.1, forward strand.
CCCGGTTCGGAAAGGACACGTTAGCCCTTGTGGGTGATGATAACACCGCTGACGATGGCCGCCCACTCATCGCCACGACTGTGATCGACCCTGAAGATTACAACATGACTGAACTTGCGCAACTGCCGTCGGCGGATGAATTGGCTGCCGAGGACAAGAATTGGGTTTGCGTCTTCTTCATGGCGACCTATGGAGAAGGTGAACCCACCGACAACGTTGTCGAATTTTATGAGTGGCTCATGAAGGGTGGTGGCAAAGGCGAAGATGAGGGTGATAATGAAGAAGAAGATGATGACCTGCTTTCGGAGAAACGTTTGAAGAACCTCGTATATCTTATGTTCGGTCTTGGGAACAAAACCTACGAGCATTTCAACGCCATGGCTAGACGGATAGATAAGCGTTTCGTGAAGTGCGGTGCCAAGCGGGTGAGCGAACGTGGGGAAGGTGACGATGATGCAAGGTATGCAGGTGTGAGCTTTCCTAATCGGTACTTCGTATCTTGCGGCGTCCATACTTTTCCGTCCGTGTATATGATTCAAAGAGGACTTCTGTCATGCTGACCTTCTGTATGTCTGCTTTCCAAAAGTCTCGAAGAAGATTACTTGAATTGGAAAGGCAAAGCCCTCAACGACCTTGCTTCGCATCTGGGTATCACCCAAGTCGATGCGGAATCCCAAAAGACGAAACGCCGAGATGCCCCGCACGCCCCTGCTTTCACCATTATCAAACACGGAGTTGTCACCGGACCTGCCGACGAAGCTTCGAACGGTGTCGTTCCCGCCAGCAAGATCTACTGGGGAGAACTCACATCCCAAAAGTCCCGGAGATGGAGGCGCAACTCGTTGGACCCGTTTCTGCACTCCGAGATCATCGATGGCAAACCAGTCCCGTACGATGTCAAGCACCCCTTCTACGGCAGGATCGCGACGAGCCAGGCTCTGTTCCAAAAGTCAGAAGATGTGTTCGATTTCTCGTCCGTAGCCGGTATTGATTTGACCGACCCGAAGGCCAAGGCCCACCGTCGTGTCACCGTGAACGGCCAGAAAGTTCACATTGAACGTCAATGCTATCACATTGAACTCGACATCAGCGGCTCGGGACTTACTTACCAGTCTGGTGACCACGTTGGTGTGTGGCCTGCCAACGATGAAGAAGAGGTATACTTATTTCTCCTCTGTTTTCAATAACCTTGCCGTGCAAATCTGAAAGTTCATTACACAGAGCTCACACTTTTCGATCTGCTTTGTCCAAAAGGTTCGCGAAACTGCTGCTGCCCTCAAGTTGTCCTCAGATGATCTCAACACCGTCGCCGAATTCCGATCTTCTTCTGGTGGGAAGGGCGATAAGGCTACCGGGCATGTGCCGTTCCCAGCCCCTTGCACCCTGGAGACCGCTCTCAAGTACTACGTCGACCTCAAAACTCCCGTTAAGCAACATGCTTTTGAGGTGAGACCATCCTAAGCGGTTTTTGTTTTTTAGTCCGTTTCTTCATAAAGTCATGTTCTAACCACATCACGGACCTTTTTACCATAGATCTTGGGCAAATATGCCAAATCTCCCGAAGAAAAGGCGTGTCTGTTTGAACTTGCGGACAACCGCGACCTTTACGTCTCTTCTGTTGAGAAGCCTCAGCGCACATTGCGTGAGGTATTGAATTCCTTCAAGAGTGTTGAGGTAAGTCGTTGAACCATGATTCCTGATTCACTAATGCAACCCAGTTGATTCCAACGCTAAAAATCATTTAATTCCGTTCTCCTTGAACAGCTTCCAGTCGAGGTTGCCTTGGCCGAAATTTTGCCCAAAGTGCAGCTTCGTTACTACTCTATTTCCAGCTCCGCGAAAGAACAGCCCGATCGCGTTGGCGTCACTGCGGTTGTGGTGCGCTACGCCATGGACATCACCAGTACGGTTCAAGGGGAATCTGGGAAGAAAGCGGTTGTGAGGCAAGGTCTTGCCACCTCTTGGTTGGAGCGATTGCACGAATCGCGCGTGGAGTCCCAAGTGACCGGGGAAGAACAAATCACAAATGGATCCGGCAATGTCGCCGCTGTGTCATCGACCGTCATCCCTCGATCATATCTCCCCCTTTACATTCGTACATCGGCTTTCAAGCTCCCGAAAGACCAGAAAGTTCCGGTGGTGATGGTTGGTCCTGGCACTGGTGTAGCACCCTTCCGTGGATTCGTCCGTGAGCGCTACTTCGAAGCAAAGAACGGCATCAGCGTCGGTCCTACATGGCTCTTCTTTGGTTGCCGTCACCCGAACAAGGACTGGTTGTACCGCGACGAGTTCCAAGCCATCACCAAGGACGTGGAACAGTGGAAACAGGATGGTACCAAGACGTTCGACTTCAAGCTTGTCAATGCCTTCTCTAGGTTTGCGGAGGCTGAGACAGAGGGTGCGGCGGTCGGACAGACAGAGAAGAAGATGTATGTCCAACACCGTATGAAGCAGTACGCGAAGGATCTTTGGCAGCTTTTGGGTGTCCAACGTGGTTACTTCTACATTTGCGGGTGCGTACGACACATATGCTTTCCATGCCTTGCTTGTTGATCATTGACATATTCATGTTCGATCAGAGTTTGAGAAACTTAACCTTTCACGCCTTTCGTTTACTTACAGTGATGCGCGCAACATGGCCCGCGAAGTGCACGCTACCCTCCTTGAAATCGCAAGGACTGAAGGCGGCATGGCGAGCGAGGCCGAGGCAGCTGCTTGGTTCAAGGATTTGAAGACGCAAGGACGGTACCAGGAGGATGTCTGGGCTTGAAGAAAACGTAATGGGCAAAAAACCAAAAAACAAAACAAAGTAGATTACCAGAATGGAGTAGAATTATAGCCTCCTCCCCTTCTGAAACTCAAAACCTTCCCCCCAACATGCCTGTTATACAATCGGCACGACCCGATACACTAATGTGAGTTTTGCATGTCATTGGCTGAAATACACTATGACTTCGCTTCCTACAGGTGAGGACGCAACGGCATAACATCTGACAGAGATCTCTAAGAGATCCAGCTCCGTTCTTCCGCATCCGACCTTTTCCCCCCATACTGGATTGCAGGAGCGTGTTGCTGATCTCTTCGACCTGTCCCGCGTCCTGTCACTGACAAGCATGTTGCGAGTTTTGGAAATCGATTTCACACCAATACCAATAAATGCAGTTCTCGATTCCGACATAAATGAGGGTGTTTTGTGGAGAAATGTGGAGTCGCCCTAGAAATGCACGAATTCACTGACGAAAAACCAGACTCGTCGACATGTGCCCCCAAAAATTGAAAATCTGAATTCGTTCAGTGCGCATCAGACGCCAGACATTCACTGGAGAAAACTCATGAGGTGCCGGGTTCGTATGCACTTTTCTGCCAATTGCAACCGAAACAGTGATGATGCCTCCAAAATATGTATGAAAGTCTAAAGAAGATATCAAGTTAAGATCTTGACACAAAAGGTTTCGTTTGCCCAGGAACAGTTCTTGTTATTCTGTATCTGCTTTGCACATTCTCATGACTTTGATGTAAGAAGGCGGACAGGATTCTATCGAATTGAGGACCCACGTACACCAGTCATTGTTTGTTAACAAGATTCTCGTTTCTTCAACTGAGTCCAGTATTTCTTATTCAAAAGACTCTATTTTGAGACTACAATAAACAATCTGAGACTAGTCTAGTGTATTCAAGGAGTAACCTACGGCTACGCTATTTTCACATCTACAAAGAAGCAACACGATTGATCATAAAGCAAGTGAATTTTCAAGGATAATACTTACCGGTCTTGTGGCAGAAGAATTCGAAGAGACAATTAACCCCCCCCTCCTCCTCATCCACTATCTCGGAAACAAAGTCCACCCCGAAAGCAACCCTGGCCCTGGCGAAGGTGGGAGAAAAACCAAAAGACAAAGACTCACCGAAAAACATTCCTTGTTGGGCGAAACGGAGGGTATTCAGGATGTCGTCGACAACACCACCATCTCACTACCTTCCGCAAAAGTCATAAAACTCCGTCAAGACAAGGCATGGCTGGGAGTGCGTCCTGAGCGATCGGAATTAGAAAAACACCAATTCCAGTTCTTCACCTTGGAGCCCCTCGTACACAGTTACCAGATTAACACAAGTACGGGCTTCCAACTGGTTCACCTTTTTCCACCATCTCGGACACCCGCGGGACTGCAGCTGCTCTTTGAGGTCTCCGCCGCGTTTTTCAGCCACAACTACCGATGGTCCAAACCCGATAAAAACACCAAGGACCAATTGAAAAGGGGGGAGTATCAATCGACCACCATCACCGTCTGGAAACGAGCTCATCGGAATGTGAAGGTTTGTTGTTGGCGGCGGCATTGCATCCGTTGTTTCTGATTTGATTTCTCACAGCATCAGTCCATCTCATTTCTCTTGTCCGCGCTGTTGTCTTTTTTGTTCTTCTCAGGGACCCTTCCTATCAGCTGGAGCTCGTACACACAACAATCCAAGAGGCAAGCCATCACCGTTGATTGTCGATTTTGTGAACTTTAACAAACAGTTCTTCAACCACATCGAAAATCTCCTGGCCACCTTCTTCCCTGGTTTCATCGACCTTCAAAAAGCTCTCCGCGAAGAGTTGCTGAAGGATGAGGACCTTGGTGGAATCGACTTTTGGTTCCTCCTTTGTTCCCAGGATTTTCTTTGAATCTCTTGGTACAGACGAGATTCCATGGTGATGTGATGGATGCTCCTCTCAGGATTGTTTTATTGATTTGTTGGGGGCCGTTCACCGGGGGGGAGGTGTGCCTTGCCGATCTCCTCTTCTCCATATCCTTTCCCAGCTTCTCCATAATGATCTTCAGAGCTGCGGCTCTTACGCACGGAAACTTGCCGTTCGAAGGCAAAAGGTATTCCATGGTGTTGTTTACCTGCGGTGCATTATACCGGTATCTTTTTAGTAGGAAGGGCTGGGTTTGGGAACAGTACGACTGGGACTTTCGCAAACCTCTTGACCCCGAAACGTTGTTGGCTCGGTGAGGGGAGTGGTGGTTCCTTTTGATGTTTGGATTGGTTGAAGATTTTGCTTGTATTGGGTTCTATTTTTTTTGTCTCGTCTCTACATTAGAGTTTTGTTCCACTGTTGCAGAAAATATTTTTATCACATCTCAACTCAATCTCAACTCGACTGTTCTGCCACTTTGCACTATTTGTCGAAATAGCTATCACTCAGAAATCTCTCGCTGCTGTCGCTTCGCTGGATGAGAAACACTCTTACAACACGAAACATCTTACCTCCAGAGATACGGTAGGTGTCGGAACTGTTGTCCTCTTGGTATCCTCCGATCCTCCTCCCATCGTCCTCCTCATCGTCGTCGCTTTCTGGGAAATGAGGATTAAGAGGATATATATATAGATGGTGGGAAAAGATAACAAAAACTTCTAATACTAAAGTCAAAAGACCTCCTTTTATGATAAACAGGTAGCTGTCAAGCTAGAGTAATCACATAGGAAAGAGCACCCGCGCCAGTCAAGAACCTGATGGTGTCGTAGGAAGGGCCGAAAAGCTAGCGGAAAGGGGAATCGGATATGGATGTCTTGAAACTTCAAATATGTCAAAGGTTCAAAGGGTTGGCTGGGACGAGTTGGCCTCTGAGTTTTGTGCATTTTTTGGTTTGTGAATTTCGGGGTTTTTTGGGTTCCGAATCGAGGGTCAGGTGCGAGTCTGCGTGCAACTCCGTGCGACCATCTAAATGTTCAATCCAGCAAGAATGCGAGCGCCACACAACTTTCCAATCACAGATCGTGTACGTGGCTGCCTGTAGCGACTGTGCCACTTCTGAGACTTCTTGCACATGCCTTCAGCGCTCAACGTCGAATCTAGGACGCCGTTTCGCGGCCACTTCCACCGTCCGTCCTCCCCCTTGGACCCGCCATCAGCACCAGACGGACGCCGTTCATGACTCACACCTGCCTTGCTCGGTTTGCTCCCCTCCGACATTTCCAGTGCCTTCCTCCACCGCATTCCCATTCCACGCTCTCACTCCCCGCCCCTCCCCCTCTCTTCGCCTTCCTTTTTGGGTAAAA
>JADGJF010001225.1:0-10740 GCA_027596845.1 Quaeritorhiza haematococci
GGGAAGAAGATGGTCCGTGTCAGCCAGGTTTCCATACACTGAGTTCGAAGATGGTTGCTTTTGTTTTCGAATAGGAGCGAGGTGAGAGAATTTAAGGACTCACCAGTCCGTCTCCATCGGATTTGTGATGGGGCGCTCCAACAAGAAGGCAATCTCACGCTTAACTTGACGGCAGTAGGATTCAATCGGAAGGTCTACAGTTGTCGACGACAAAAGATAGTAGAAAAGACGAGCAGCATGGGAGATTACATAATCATTCCCAAGACATGTTAAGGTTTGAAAGGAGATACAGTTGAAAAAAGACTCGCTTGTGACGGGAGAAGAACGTAAAGGGGACAAAGCAACGGGTGAAGGCCACGTGAAAGAGAAATTCAATTGGAAGATACTCACCATTGGCGTCGTTACCGAACTGAGTTTATCGTGAACATGGACCAGTCAGAAGAGGTAGGATTTTACAAGGTGATGGATATTAGCGGATGCGGCAGCAAGGCCTTGTTTCCATTTCATGAAAACAAACATCCCCACTCAACAAGAGGAAAACTACTCAAGAAATGAGAGCCCTGAGATCACGGAATACATATATACCGGATTTTCAATCTCAGCACCGATGTTCTCAACACCCTACCGAGGCCGAACAGTGGGGGACACAAGAAACATCAGCGACGCATTCATTCCGTTCCCCTCATCCATCTTCAACCAGACCTCCAAATAAACAACATCACACGGCCTTTCCTCCAAATGCCACTAACAACCCTTGAGAAACTACTTACTCACCATCAAAGTGAACGAAGTAATAGTCATGATGGGGATCACCCACCAGTTCAAGTCCTTGACGAGCTGGAAGGGAAGGGACAGGAGGTACAAGACTACAGTGTGTTTCTGTTGTTTTGCGGGGGAGGTAGTGAGTTAATGAGCGAGGGATTTTAGAATGGCTCCATTATTTCGATATTATCCCAATAGAGCCTTTGTGGCAATATTGTACGTATACTGTACACCGCGAAAGAAAATGTGGACGTTCAAATCCCCGAGAGAAGTAGTACTACGTATACGTACCAAGTGCAAAGAATACGCGACCGGGATGGGCGTTGTGAAAATGCGTTCAAAACCGGCGACATTCTGGATGATAACAACATCGGATGACAATGCCAAAGTTAGAAAAGGGCCTTACAATTGAATAATTAAGGATGACACCAGCGACAAATGAAACACAAATACAAAACTAAACCGTCAATACGACACACTCGGATTCAAATGAAATCAGATCATAAACTCACCTCCATCATCGCATTGACCATCAAAAAGAGCTGACCCATCAGCACCTCCGATATCTGACCCTTGTTTCTCCGCTCCTTCAAGTAAATAACAAGCAGGTTGGCAATCTCCATGGGCAAACGAATGCACCCACACTTGTAGCCATAGCGGTGGAGTCTTTGGTTCTTGTCCCTCCCCGCAGCAGAGTCGAAGCTTGGACGAACACCCATGGATACCCGGGGTTGAGGAAGGGGCGAGGAGGGCACAGAGGTCTGTTGGGGTGAGAAACTGCCGGTTGAGACAGGGCGACGCTGGCGGAGATGTTTGATGAATTCGGTGCGGCTGAGGGAGTGCTTGAAGGCGGGGAGATTTGGAGTGAATGCACGCATGTCATCTTGGACGCCTGATATCGACAATATAATTAAGCGTTTTTAATTAAGCGTTCCGTGAGTGAGATCGGATCACATCAAAGGGGTGCAACCACAACGTGAATGACAAAAATCGCTACTTTCTTCCTTACCATGCTCGTTGCGAATGTGGTGCTATTGCAAAAGTTCGGATTAGAGGGAGAATGTGAACACTTTGAGGTTGCTCGCCAGCTCCGTGAGCTGTGCGAATGCAGATACATACCTTTGATGCATAGGCAAACGCGATCAAAAGTTTAAGTGCGGCACGTTTTTGTCGGCGATCGGTTTCATTTCTATGAAACGGAAAGACGAATGATGCTAGTTAGCGGCCTGAAAGGTAGGAACCACTTGTCAAGGATTGTCACAATAGAAAGCGGTGGTGCACTTACATTTCAGGGCATTGGAGCCAGATTTGGCGGGCGAGGTTTCGGATTGTGTGAATCACTGTGAAGATTACAACGTGTTTCGAAGAGTGAGAAACTGGGTGCAGAGGAGCAAGACCAGGTCACTTTGATTTTTCTCGACTTACAGCTGGACCACAATCGCCTTCCTTCGTAAAACCTATCGTCTGTTTGAGATAAAAATGGGCCAAGGGAAAGATTTAATGAACTAGTCCAGGGATTTGTTCGAAAGAAGATCTGGACTGCAGGACACACTTACAGGCTGAATTTGTTCGAAAAACGAGCAGCAAACCAACGACAACAGAAAGGATAGGGACCAAAGAACTGTTGAACCCGACCCAAGAAGGCTTTCCGTTTGCGTCTGCAGGGTTGAGTTTTGAGGGAACAAGGAAGAGACAGGACCAGAGGACACCCCATAACGTGAACGCAATGGTATATCTGTAACAGGGAGACAGGGGGAGGGGATTAGAAACAAGAACTTGGAACGTCACCCACACTCAAGTGTTCCAGAAACGCAAATGTCAAAGAAAATCACCACGTTTCGTTTCACCATCACCGCGCTTCCTTTCACCATTTCAGTGCACAATGCTCTAGTGGGGCCAGAAACGTACGATAGTGTTTTCGGAATCACGGAACCACGCCATCTGAGGAAATGTGCAGAAGCGAAAAGTATCGAAGTCAGAGTATACCACATGCACTATCATAATTGTCAGATGTGTGACATTTGAGGACGAGCGCCCTCAATCACTGAATAAATGGCAAGTCCTCGTTGGTTCTGGAAACTCACTTGAACCACGGATTCCGGTCCGGCGTCCAATTGTCTTCGTCGTCCTGCATGAGGTCAGCGGTGCTGCTGCTGTGATTTTGGAATATGTCGCTGACGGACCTTAGGCTTCTCCTCTTCGCCGGCATTGTTGCAAGATTGTTCGCGAAGTTCAGACTGGAGGCGGCCGGAGTTTAATATGAGCGAAAGCGCGCAGAGCGGGGGCGACGATGAGGTGCGGTGTAATGAGTTCGCGTCGGCTGCGCCACGTCTAAATACTCTGAACTTGAAAAGTTTAAAACCATGACAGGTAGGGAAGGTAGCCTGTAGGTTAAAAATAAGGTCCACCCGTTCTTAGCCACTGAGAATAGACATCTATTTTCTTGGTTGTCGCGACAGCACAGTCATCAAAGCTTGGGTTCCAGAATCTACATTTCCAAAGGAGCTTTGAAGCTAGGGAACGAACGGAAAAAAAGGCAAACCTAAAGTCTTTTATTGCCTTTTTTGCATTGTTGTCGCCGCGCCGTCTACAGCAACACCATGCGTTGCGGTTACATTCACTGCCACGCGCATGGTCATCATGCATGTGCTGCAGAACGCCTCCCAGATCGCCCGCGCTGGAATAAGCGGCCATCGCGTCTGGGTTTGAAAAGGGGTTCAAATTAGTTTGGATTCCTCCAGTCAGCAGCACGCAACGTACAAATGCACATGACCAGTTCGCGTTTCATATGCTGCGCTTTGCGAACGTTCTTGTGTTGGCTTTTGAATTTTGAGGTTGGATGTATTTTTGTACGTGTTTCTTCCACAAACGGTGCAGCTGAATCAAGTCACTTGCCTCCCCCGCCTCCATAGTGCTGAGGTCATTTACCTTCTATGCTTTATGTAGAATCTCACCATATCACGCTTCACATTTTTGTACCGGTTTTCCCCGCTGCGGCGGCTCTCAAAGTCTGATTAGCCGCCTTCGGATATCCCATATTTGGCAAATGTTGGAGGATAACGTATTATGATTATGTTGTCGTCGATGATGATCATCAGATGTGTCATCAAAAAGGAGTGTCAGAAGCCTGGGGGCAATGCAAACGCAGGAGGAGGCAGTGAATCTGGACAGGTTACTGGCACTTGATCTTTCAGCACAGCTTTCAGCATAAGCTGAGAGGCATGTGTTTGAGCCTCCCAGAAGTATGGGGACGCAGCATGAAAAGACAGTTCCTCGCTTGTAGCGAAAAGATTTGACTTGCACGTTTCCTGATTTCGAAAACATGGTGTTCGCCACATCACCTAGCGTTTTCATGCACTGCCTCCCAACTTTGCATATTTAAATGAGCACCATCTCTTCATTCTCTCCATACCCTAGGAAATATATCATTTCGTCTTAAAGGTAAGAGGACTCAAGGACTCTCAAGGATACACGATTGCTATTTAAAACGGATTCGGGCCATTGTAGTTTGTATTCCACCCCATCCACCTCGAGATCGATCCCCCCACCACCGAGTATATACAACGCACAAGGCACTCATGATGATCTTCCCTTTCCTTGGCTTTAGGTGCTTACGACCCACTTCGCACTTAACCGTCAACCCATCGGTTTCCTCATAACTACCTCAAGACAACATGACCGAGCACGAAGTCGATTTCGGACGTTTGGCAGAGATTCAGAAGAAGGAAGATGACGCCGTGGATTTCATCCGCTCACTCCTGGACGCAACGAAGGCTGGTCAGATCACCGCCCAATCCCTCACCCCACTCGAACGCCTCAACCTGACTTCGCAGATCGCAAAATCGGAGAAAATTCTGGGGAAAAGACAAGTTTGCTGCGGCTGCACCAGTGCCAAACAAAGCTACCAAATCACCGCCGTGGTTGGGTTGGTGTCATTGGTGGTGATCGGCATAGTCATTTTCTTAACTATGGGACCGATTGAAGCAAGAGAAAATTACGGTGAGCGGACCATGAGCTCAGTACTCGGGGGGTTGCTGGCTTTCGCCGGGGTGATCAATTTCATCACTTTGATGTACTTGGCACGCACGAGAGCTGCTCGTATTGATAAGACATATGAGTCAATCACGGAGCTTAGAGAACAACTGGGTTTGACTACAGCGACTGCGTAGATGCTTGATACTGACGACTTGCTGCCTGCCGAACGACTGGGCCGCACCGCGTATCCCAACTGAAGTCAACTCCGTGTTTTTTCTTGTATTGTTCTGTCTAGTGGAGTTTGACAACCTCAACCATTCGAACCTTTTTTGAATTTCCAAGACCTCTTTGGGTCCCCCCCTTTTTGCCTCTTCTTCGATATTAATTGTTCAAGTTTTCAAGTGTAGTGAATGAACTGCGATGTTTTCAAAACAAACTCTGTGACAATAACACACTATGACATTTCTTGTGGTTGCCTTCTGTTGTCAAAGAATACCATTGATCCTTCCACTGCAATAAAAAAGAAAAAGATGTCGAGATCTCTGCCTCTCAAGCCGACCAGTGTCATCGCTATTGAGCAGACGGTAACATCAGGCAGCAGACGATCAAAAAGGGCCGCCCCTTCAGCGTCTTCTCCAACCTCCAGGGTCGCGCTGCTGCCTCTTTCCCCATCCTTGGTAAGCAGCAAGTTGATACCCAGCAAACGAAGGCCCGTGTTGACTACATGGATTCTAGCGAATGGTAAGAGTCGACGGATGTCTTTCATTTTCACTTGAGAACACCTTGGATTTTCATCACCTCCGTCGCTGATTAGACACTAATCTCCGCACAATTCCCATATTTTCATTCTAGGCCCTCTTTCCATGCCGACACCGCTGCTATGGCCGCTTTCGGCAAAGTCACTGCTCAACAGATCCAGTCTGCCAAGCCCGACATCCCCGCCCACATTGTTGAAGCCACCGCCGAACGCGTTCGCATCCGATCACGATCTGCCTCAACCACCAATTCGCGGCTGAAAACGGTATGATCTCGCGCTCACACTGGTCCGCCCACCGAGTCCAATACTGCACCATGTCTGCAACCTTTCGTTCCAACCCGTTCGAATTCGCCCAGGCCAAAGCATTCCGCATCTGACGCCGGAATGATGTTGATCTTATCGCCGCTTCCAGAACATTTTACGGATTTATATATATGAGTCCGGAAAGGCAAAGGAGGAGGAGGAGGTAGAGGGTGCAGCGATCAAAATCGAGATGGAATTTGTCCGTGGCACGCGCCGCGATGATGTCGACCGTTTTAGGCGCTCCGACAGTTGCCGAGGGTTTTGGGAGAGTCCGAAATGGTAGAGGAAGAGGAGGAGGTAGAGGATGCGGTGGTCAAAAGCGAGTTGGAATTTTTTGGTGGCACGCATCCGACAATTGCCGAGGGGGGATGAGTCCGAAAAGGTAGAGGAAGAGGAGGTAGAGGATGCGGTGGTCAAAGCGAGTTGGAATTTTTCGGTGGCACGCGCGGCGCCATCTCGACGAGTTTGGGCGCTCCGACAGTTGTGACTTGGGACATCTGTGGTATGGTTGAAAAGAGACAAAAGACCAAAAAAACTTACGTCCTGCGCAGATGAAACCTCACAGACAAACGTCGGTACCATTTGCAGGGTCTGAACTCAAGGCCTCTTCAAGAGACGCACATCTGCCACATTATCCTCAACACTTTCACTTACCAGCTCGTTTCGAAACACGTACAAAAGGTATTCCTGCTGCGGCGCGGAGAAAGTCGACCCGGCTGCACGTCCCATACGTCCAGACTAGTGAAATATTCCTCTCCGTATAATTCGGACGTTCACAGATGATGACACAGTCGACTTATCATCGGAAGGACTCGGGGAAATCCTTCAAGTGACCAGTTGGTAGTCCTCAAATTCATAAGCTCTATCAAGGTGTCGGGCTTTGTGGAGGATCGAGGCCATGTTTTTCGAAAACACGGTTTAAGCAATTGGTCGGCTGCGGCCATGCAACAAACCTTTTTCGAGAAATTCAAAGTTGGAGTCAGAATCGTATTCCTTGGCAATAGCGTCTGTACACATCAAAGATGTCAATAGAAACGTTTGATGAGCTGCACTAGACTTACATGCGTCAAATTGTCAAGCCTGAAGTGCCTCGGTCTACGTGGTCGAAGCGACGTCCCACAGTTCTGATAACCTAAGTTATACCGGTTTTCAGCGCATAAGTTTGAAGAAGAGATATTAGAGGGAAGGAAAAAGAGCAGGAGATCAGCACGCGAAACTCAGAAAGTCACTAGTTCCAACCATCTATCCACAAAAGGAACTGCCCTCGAAAGGAAAGACTGCCGATATTACTGTAATTGGGAATGAGCTTACCTTGCTGTAAGAATCGCAATCAACACAATCAAACTCCTTCGAAACAGGATATCCAAAAGTTCCCTTGTGACGTCGGGGTCTGCGTCGGGGACTCGGGGTCATAACTTCCTTCCATCAAAAGCACCTTCTTCATTTATCGTACCTTAGATCTAGCGAAGCTAACTTGTGTAGTACATGGATCGTGTAGGTCAGTGAGGAAGGCGAAGAGGCAGAGAATTGTGTGTGTAAAAAGCTGGTTAAAAAGGTTGATATCCGAGTGTCAAGAGTGTGAATGTGTTTGACCTCGCTGAAGCCGTGCAAAACCGAGTCTCATTTTTCCTTGATTTATATTCCATACTAAATCCGCCATTCCCTTTCCTGAACGTTTTCGCGTATGTGCAAGAGAACGACAACGTGTATGTTGTGATGGAGTGCATGGAGGGGAAGAAATGGTGTTCGCTGAGTGGAGTCGCGAAAGCAAACATGGAGTGGTGATCAGACGAGAAGGAAACAAAACCCAGATAATGAGGGCGTTTTAGCAAGGATGTAGCGGAGCGACTGGGAAGGTTACTTGAGTCGTCTGTTATCGACAACAATGAAAAAAAAAAACCAAAAAAAAACACTCCAATGCAAGGAGAGGTTGTTGCAATTTCGTGCCCTTCAGCCCTCCGTTCGATGGTTGGACCCTCGCTTTACTCCCCCCTCCACTAACGCGTGACAGTGCACTTTTTCAAAGCGGCTTTACTGCAGATTCTGACCATTGCGAGAGGACATGGGGTTGGGTAGGTGGAGGTGCGATAACGAAAGTGATGGAGCAAGAAAACCTCATACTCCGATGAGAGTGCGGACAGTAAAGAAAAAAAAAAGCAGACAGCGACAGCGTTTTAGGAAGGATGTACCAGAGCGATTGGGAAGGTTTCCTAAGTCGTTTTTCTGAATAACGAAAAAACAAACAAAGAAAAAGCAACCCGTTCAAGAAGAAGTTGTTGCAATTTCGCACCCTTCACTCACCCTCCTCACTCCCCCGTCCACCAAGGCGTTTCAGGGTACTTTTCAAAGCGGGGTTACTGCTATCGACCAGAATATGACAATGGCGTGGAGAAAAAGTGGTTGGAAGGGTGCAAGTGCGAACGCGAACGCGATGGGGCGAGAAAAGCGGGTAATTAATAGAGAGGGAAAACAGGTAAAAAAAAAAAGACGCGAGGAGTTTAGCGAGAATGTAGAAGAGCAATAAGAAAGGTTCCTGAGAGAAAGTCGCAGAGCACACTTGAGAGAGTCTGTTACAATGACTTGCCTGCCAACAAAAAAAAACCAGCAGCCGGGGTTGGAACAGCAGTGGTAAAACGAGCTCTTACACTGTTGACACTGTTGCAATAAGTCAGTGGTGGTTGTCTTGCAAATTCGTGGCGGCTCTTTAAAAAGATGAGGAGGTTCGGCGTCTTTTGGACAGCACAGAAGAAGCAGTGGAGAAGGTGGTGCGGGAATTCGTCCCAAGTGAGTTGAGATTGTTTTGGCGAATTCTCCTTCCCCTCGTTCCGTCCACCCCCTCTCCCCCTTCTTCCCCTTTCAGAAATCTCTGCTGTTGTTGGTTAGCATACTCGGTGACCAGTGACTCTGATACATGAGTAAGGGAGTTCGCCGCGCAAGGTCCCCGCAAGGCTGTATTGCACGACAATTCTCAAGTCCAGCGTGTCGTCTGCATTACTGGAGTGACAGCCTCACGACCCACAAGCGTCAAAAACCTCGGCGTTTGCATGTTTTTGGCAATCGAGCAAATCTTGACTCAAGTAGTCCAAAAGACTAAAGCTCCAGCGTGGACATGGGTACCTCTATTCCTTACCTCAAGCTAATGTTTCAAAAAGGCCCGAAGTTGCAACGGTTGTTGACTTTAGCTCCTTGAACATAAGGAAATGGGCCGCTTTCATTGATGATGGGATGTGGAGTTAGAGGTCTACAAAAGGCGTGGGTGAAATCAAAACAAAAAAGGAAACGCAATTGCAGATGTTAGTGAGAAGCTGAGGGAAGCTCAGGGCGGGCTTTCCACCCTCGACGCGATAGGTACTAGGTTGCCAAAACACTGCACTCCCTGGAGACAGTACTCTCAACAACGCTCACTCAGCGACAACCTCCAAGTCCAGGGTGCGGATCTCGTCACTAGTACTGCTCTCCGACGGCAATAGCAACCTCCACATCCGCGACAAAGGGATCGAGGATTTAAGCATTTCGGACGGGGATATTAGTTGGTGTTATTGCCCAGACTTGCAGCAATCTCCAACCCGATCACCATCTGCCTCAACCACCAATTTGCGGCTGAAAACGGTATGATCTTTTGCTCACACTGGTCCACCGCGACCGAGTCCAGTACGGCACAATGTCAGCATCCTTTCGTTCAAACCTGTTCGAATCCGCTCAGGCCAAAGCATTGCGCATCTGACGCCCGGATGATTTTGATCTTGTCACCGCTTCCTCACACAATGCATCCCCTGCCGCTACACTCACTGGGAAACCAGAACAATTCGACCCCATATGCACGTCCTCAAATATCCCGTCTCCCGCGGCACTATGTAATTCCCAGGGAACCCGTCCGAGGAAGGATATAGCCGTTTACGACCAAAGACGCTCCCCACCTCCGACGAAGCTACGTGATATCCAGGGCAGACGTCCGGAGGGTACAACGATTCGATGCGCACTTGCTCTATAAACATCCTGCCACGAAGCTATCTGCCAGCCGTTCCGGGAGGATTGCAGCCAAGCACCAAGACGAAAATTGTGCGAGGACGCAAAGGTATGTTTCCCAGGAGAAGGTTGTGCCGAACGACGGTGTGATAACGAAAAAGTTGAACACCAAGGCGGACGAAGCAAACGACGGGTGTCTGCAATGGCCTCACCACGTCATCCCTCCACGGATTTTGCATTGGGGGATCTTGGATCTTGATCGCATGTTGAGGTTGCTGGTTGTCGCGGCAGAGGAAGAACTGTGGTATCACAAGTGTATTAGCGAAGACTTCCTTCTTGTCTTGTACCAAAACGCGTGTTCACTGGTTGCCGCTGGGGCCAAGGTCAAGCCGCTACGACAGTCATATGCAATCAAAAAAGAAGTCCCCGCACTATGGAGGTTAGCGAAATAGGGTAAATAATACATTTAAAGTGAGGGGCAGACCCCGCAATCACTCCTCCATTTCTCTTTTGAAAATGTCGAATTCAGAGAAGTCCTCTTCAAAGCGCGGTGGGGTCGATTCGTCAACAGAAGTACCGTCATCCAAGATATCATACAACCGGTATCCAGGGTACCTGGACTCCAATCTGTTTACAAGGACAAACTTTGGTGCGTAAACACTTTTCTTTTTATCAGCGTCCCAGTCATAAGCCTCCTCTGAAACAACTTTGACCCCAATGTCCTTGAGGATCTCGTTCGCTGCGGCAAAGTTGGGTTTGTGGAGCTTCCCTTTGTCGAACAGTGTACAAGCCTGGCTCCCAAGCGGGGATTCCAAGAACCCCGAGAGTCTCTCCTGAAACATCGCCTTTGAAAGATGTGTATTCGTTCTAACCCGAAAAACAGAGAGCAAGGTGTCAGAAAAAGAGAAGAGATCAATAACCATGAGTCCTCAGAGTTTTTCACGCACTCTCATTATAGAGAAGCGTCAAAAAGTCTG
>JADGJF010001226.1:0-10716 GCA_027596845.1 Quaeritorhiza haematococci
AGATTGCTTTGGGAGGTGTTTGGGGTGGCTGCGGGGTTGGAGGAAATAGTTTAAAAAAGTGGAAATTGGGGGTTGATTAGAGACGTGAGGGAGATGGGTGTGATGTTGGTAGTTATTTGCCTCGAGGATTGAGGAAAGAGTTGTTGTGAGATGAGCGTGGGAGATGGGTGGTTGAGTCGTGTTGGCATCGCTCACACGCCCCGAAATCGTGACCAACTTTGGATGATTTGGCTCTCTCTCAACTTAACTCTGGTTTTCTATTTTCGGGCGATTTCGAAGGCATTTGGTTCCCGTATCCGTCCACAGCACTCGGAATGGAGATTTTCGCCTTGTTCCCGTTCGCGGGGTTGGAAGTAGGACGGATTCAAATAGGTACGCATTGAACAGACGGCGGAACCAGGAAGGGGGGTGAGGTACAGAGGTCATGGTGAAATATAAGATCATACAAGAGAAGGGTCTTTGGGCAAATGCGTGGTTGTTTTGCTTTCGTTTTCCACGCGGAACGAGTTTTTCGATCTTGTCAACCACGCACGTTACCATTTGCTCTTCTACCCACCACTCTTCCCATTTGAATTTTCCCCTCTTCATCTTATCCACTTTCGGCCTTTCATCAGGATCGAGAGGAAACAAAACAGAAGATCAGATCCCCATGTTAATATTCCTTGGTTTGACTGTTTGCGCTGTGTTTGGGTACCTTTTCTTTTGTTTATGGCAGACGTATATGTAAGTACACTCTCTAATTCCTACACTCTTCTTTCAAAGTATTAATAAACCGAGCTGAATGGACATTGCGCTCTTCCAATCTCATCCCACACTGACTTGCTTTTCCATCTCCCTTCTGCCAACCTCCCCCACGGTCAGATTATTTCTGGACATTATTCTTAATGCTATAGGACTGTTTTTCATTTTCGGGCAGCTTGTAACGGGTATCCTCGAGGTTATAACCTTGGCACGACGTATTTGAAAAAAACAAACAAGTTCCATGAAGTTTGGCCTTTGTATCACTTGTTCGAACTCCGCTCAAAACCAAAACTCCAGAATTGAATCAGGATTTGAATGAGAACATGCGAATAGCCCAATGGAAAGTGCGCTTTTTTTTGGTTGAGTTTTTCCTGTTACCCCTTCTCGGGGCATTATGAATATAAACAAACAAAACAAAAGGAAAGAAACGAAAAACAAATATGCTAAGGAGATCCCTCATACCCCTCCGAAACCCCTCCCAACATCCACCCCCATCCCGACCCCTCACGCCTAAACTCATCAAACTATTCTTGAGCTAACTCTCAGTTCATTCCATTCAATACAAGCACTTCCTATATATGCTCCTTCCCATTACATCCTTCTCTCTCCACGTGTCTCTGTCTCTTTTCTTCCAAATGTTTTTCTTGTGCGGTGTGTCTTTTTCAGTTAGCAATCTGCATCTTGGCAAAGTACGGCGCCATAAATTCGAAGAAGGCGAACTGGCTGGGTTCGATACCGTACTTGTATACTATACGGGAGGGCGAAAGGAATGGGAAGACAAGAAATGTATATCAGTGAATATGAAACCAAGCGAGCGTGTATCGTCAAATCTGCAGGTGTTGACTCATCCATCCGAGGTCCCCAACCCGATCAGTCTCGCCCCAAAACCAACGGGAACAGAACAAACGCAAGAAAAGGAGAAAGCGAACTTACCAAACCGACTCGCCAAGAACCCTCCAAAGATAGCCTTCACATAACTCTCCGGAATCCTCTTCAATAACACCTCAAGCCCCAACTTATCCAACAACAACTTGGGGAAGGCTTCACTCAGAACAACCTTCCTCAAAGGAACATTGTCCCACAACGTCGTGTGCTGAAGCTCTTCATTCAACTTGATGATCGCAAACGAAAGCTGGTCGGACAAGATCGCCTTGGGTCGGCTAGTACGCTCGGCTTCCCGCCAGATGGCCTCGAATTCGAGCTCGGCGTTGCGTTCGATGGTGGCGTGGACGGCTTTGATGTAATCGGCGTAGAAGGCTGGAGGGTGTGTGGGGTCGTGGACTTGCATGTGCTCTTGGAATTCTTCGTCGGTGAAGGCAAGGGCGGCAAGGACTTCAAGCGACGAGGAGGTTACACCACCCTTGTTGGCCGATGCGTCCTTGAAGATGATGGCACCCGCTTTCTCGAGGCGGAGACGCGCTTCCTGTGAACAGTCCAGATGGCAAAGAAACATTCGTCAGTAAACTTTTCTCTCTATCAGATCATTTGGAAAATTGGAATGATTGCTTGGAGGAAAACATTACCTGCGTGAAGAACAAGTTGGCACCTTCCACAATGTACTTGAATCGAGGAACACCGTCGTCGTTGAGGAGCATGTGGCAGTTGGTCAAGTCAACAGCTTCGGGACGACCTCCGCAAGGCACAAACACCTCAGCCGACGAGAGCGGGTTCAAATGGAACTCGTTACGGAATTTGAGACCCGAGTCAACGATGGTGCCGTCTTTTTTCGTTTGCCCGGGGAAAAGGCGGGTCAAGTTGAAAGTAAGTCAAACCCATCATGAAATCGAATAGATCGACCCGACATCACTAACCAACAAACCCCGATCAATAAACAAACAACATCCCTCACCCAAACTCACCAGGCAACTTCACATTCGTCTCATCCACAAGCACCCTAAACCCACGCTTCCCAAGCCTCGAAACATCAAAGTGCGAGACCATAAGCCGCTTCGTCGCAAGCCGGAGGAGTTCCTCCCGGTTGATACCCTCAGGGTCGTACAAGACACCACTGCCGTCCACGACACCGATTGTCCGGTCCTTGGAGATCTTAATTTCGTTCGAACCCAAGTCACCGTCGGGACCACCCGTCTGCAGCTTCGTGGTCGCTTCTTCCTTGATGTTGAACTTGCGGTAAATGCCAAGGACGTATTGGTGGACGGAGCGTGTGGTCATACCGAAGGTGTCGTGCGGGATACCACCTGTTGGTTGGATGGGGAGTTGAATTTGAAATAGTTGAGTGCACCAAGAACCATTTTCGAGAGAGGGTTAAGGGACTGTTGTCGCTTCATTCTTACCAAGCGATTGACTCTTGCCCGTCGTGAAGGCCTTCCAGAATGATGCACCCCTGAATTCAGGAAAGGGGGAAAGTTGCGACGGAAATAAGCAACCCAGATGCACCCATGATTTCAAAATACGAACAAGAAACACGAGCATGGAGTGAGACTATGGTGAAAATGGTGGACTTTCTTACCTGCGGCGCGCGTGTTGACTTGCCCAATCCATGAAATCGGCAGTACCTTCGTCGGGTCCAAAGAACAAGATCTCAGGCTTGTGGTAAAGATCGACGATTTTCTGCCAAACACCAATACCACGCGGAAAGAAAGAAAACGTTAGTAATCTGCTCTAACGGTAAGAGAACACTACCGCAAATTTCCCTTCTCAAAAATGACGCTCTCCGAGGCATCCTGTTCCCTTAAACTCCACACACACGCCAACTCACCTCCTTAATCCCAGGCGACTCGCCCACGAGGAGCAAATCCAAGATCGCATCCACATACTTCTCAAAAGCAACTCTAGGTTTGTCCTGTTGCGTGATGTCGAGCAAGATGGTACCCTTGGACCCTCCTTCGGGAATATCCTTGTTCTTCCGCTGTTGAGTGGCGGCCAAGTTGTAGTTCTCATCGAACAAACTGCGAAGGTTGATGGAGTAGGCTTCCTTGTTCCTGGAGCGGACGATACGGATACCTGGATTCATGAAGGCGGAGTTGAAGTGGACAAAGGACACGAGCAAGGTCACATCACTTTCGCGTCTCGTTTGGAGGGTGAGGCACAAGCGACTCAAACAGATTTGGGTATCAGCAATAGCATACCTCCACGAGCAATATCTTGGAACCGCAAGTGGAACCCACGGAACTCGCTTCCGATGACAAGGTACATCCCAAAGAGCGCGTTCGGGTATTCGATGTTGGGCAAGAATCCCGGGTCCATCCGGAAGGACAAGGCGACTTTGGTGGGTTGGTAGAAGTTTGTCTTCAAGACGTGGCGGTTGAAGGTCAAGTAGGATTCGAAGATCTGTTTGGCGCAGGAATTGAACAAAGGAATAATCAGTTCATCACGCACTTTTGGGCAACGATTGATATATGGTATCGCATGAATGAAAGAAAGAATAAAGTTTTGAAGACTAACCATCAACTCGTGGTTGTTGGTGACCGTCTTCTTGATCTTGTCCAAAAGCTCCTCGTCAGACAGGACGGGCGTGGTCTGCAACCTCTGGTATGAGAGCGACGGCCTGAGATCATTCTGGCTGGGGTTGATGTAGTGAATCATCGCAAAATTGATGTAGCAGAGCTTGATCAGGTCCGGGTAGAGCTTGATGATGTCCAAGATGTACTCCCGAGTGAAAGTGTCTGAACGCAGACGCTTCTTGATGCGAGAAAGGACCTCTGCATGGTTGGGGTTGTTGGCCGGGTCGAGAATGTTGGATAGGGACGTGTACTCAGAACCCAATCGGTTGAGGAAGTGTTGAGCAAAGATCCAGCCGACATAGCCGTAGATTGCTTCTTGGACTGTTGTTTCATATCGTTCGGGGGAAAGATTATGAGGACTTGGTGAGGAGACGCTCACGATGATGTGCACAGCTCCCACCGCAAAACAATCCCCCCCCCCTCCCTTCCGGGAAGATGGATCTGTGCGAATAATAACCAACAGAAAACGTGATCCGATTGCTTACCACTGAGCTTTCCGGTCTGGAAGAATCCTTGCAACGGAGTGGTGGGCAAACAGTAGATCAAACTGGCCTCCCTCATGACTTGGTAGATGGAAGACTCAATTGGTGGTGACTTGCTGTTCGGGATTTGGTTGAGGTACCAGCACGCGATAGTAACGCCGTTGGAGAATTGTTCTGCAGAAAGACCCGAACTTAAGATATCGCTCATGATCTTCCTTCGAATTCACTCATGAAAAGGGAACTCACCAACATATTTCCTGGTCGAGTACAGGTCGTAGAAGTGGTACAGATCTGACATGGCGGAGAAGAATCCTTGGGTACTCCTCATCTTGTAACCGATGACGAGCCGCTTCTCGCGACTGTTTGGGATGTCGTACATCTCAATGACGGGACCTGTCCGCTTCAGCACATGTCTGATGATGTTTTGGTAGATCTCAAGGGTGTTTTCCGTGGCTTTCTCGAGGAAGAACTTATCCGAGATGGCACGAATGTTGGTTTCTTCTTCCGGAGTTGGGTTGGGATTTGCGAACTGGCATTTGCGCAGGAAGTAGCAACGAAGCTGGGTGCTGTGCGAGGATGAGACTGTGCCGAGGGACCGGTAACTCTCGAGACGGAAAGCGTTTGTTTTGATGCTCTTGTCCAGGTAGTTGGCGTCGATCCTAAGGGAGGATTGATGACAAGGAGATGCGAAGGTTAAACACTGATGAATCAGTGGAACTGAAAACGCCAACCGCAGAAACATTGGGAGAACCAGGGTTTGTTCAATAGAGAATCGAACGAGAAATCCAGCTACTTACATGCGCTCATGCTGTGGGCCGGAAAGCTGAGACACGCCAGGACGGGAAGTGTGAATGTACACGGCGCTGTCTTCCGTCTCGCGCTCAAGGTTGATGTCGAGAACGTTTTCGTTCTTGATGTACGAGAAGATCTTTGCACCGTAGAGAGCCATGATGTGTTGAGCGGTCGTCTCAACGTCTTCCAGTTGGAAGTACATGTCATCAATTCCAAGGTTCCTACAGTGTACAAATGACCGGAAGGACGCCGTTATGAGACATGCGTGATCGGTTGGTTAGTTACGTCAACAAGGCGATGATCCTGTCAGGAAAGAGCTGATCCGCCCGAATAGCAGAGAAGCACTCTCAATCACCCCACACTGAGTGTGCACTGAAAATTGACGTACATGTAAAACCAAGAAACCTCGTTTTGGACGAGTTCCTTGGGAATGAAACCCTTTTCTTCGAGATAGGCCGAGACGCGCTGCATCTGCTCCTGCTTGCCGGCGAAAGTGTTGCGGGCATATCCGTCTGAAGTTCTCGCGGACGCCGCAACCGCCGACGTTGGCGAAAGGACCTTTCCTGAAACGCTCAGGGACATGATTTGTGCTTGGGGGGAGGTCTTTTGGGAGGGGAAAGGATCGAAATGCAAAGAGTTTGCGTTTTTAAATGTTTCTGTCAAGAGAACAAGGTGTTTTGCGGGTCGCTTGAAATTCGGCTGAATGAGCTGTAGCCGGGTTGAGCACTTGGATTGGATCTTATCTGCCCTTCTTTAGCAGGTAAAAAGCTCTCCCTGTTGTCCCCTGAGGCGAGGGAAAGGGAGACTATTTCCGCAACACTGCAGAATAGAAGAGTAACCCCACAAAATGATTGATACGTGGCGAAGAGGGCAGACCAGTGACCATATACCTTGCTTTCGTCGATGATAGGACTTACGGAGTCCAAAAAGTCAAGTGTGTCGGCAATAGCGCACCTGGACAGAGGCAACGGAGGAGGCAGATGCGAAGAGCAAAGTGAAGCAGATCTTGGCGGTTAGAATCAAGATCTCGTCAATGCAGGGTGTGTGGTCGTCGGGGCGGTGCGGCGGTGGGTAGTGGAAAAGGCGGCGTGGCAGGCGGTGGGGGGTGAAGGGAATGTGGATATGAGTCTTGCTGAGATAGATACCTGATGAATGGAAATCACCGACAAAGATTTTTGGAGCTCGTGCAGGTACTTTGAGGCTATAAAAATGCCAGGGTGTCCAAAGTGCGCACGGTTACGTATATTGAAAAACTGTTTGGAAGCATAACGGAACTCATGTGACCCGCCCCCAAAATCTAATCTCCTGCGCCAGAAGCTGCAAAGAATTGGATGAAAGAAAAAGACGACGAGAAAGGCTTTTCTTCCTCTCTTGTCTTCAAAGGACAGTTGGACATTCCACCATTTACGCATCCTGTCTTTTTCAAGAGCAAACTGTCATAGATTCTTACTAAACAAGTCAGTCATCAATCGTTTGGAACTTTTGAACCGACTACTGCAAAGCTACTGATGACTGCTAGAACTTTTTCCGCTTCACTTTGAGAGTAAACAGCTTGCCTATGCCCCGCCCCAAATCATTTCAGACTCAGATCTAGACTTTGAGTTTCGTGTCTCCCACCTGACTAGGAGCCAAATGGGCCCGTTTGATTTCTCTCCGAGCCCCTTCCTTGATGCGGAGCGCCCATTCGCTCTACCATTCATTCTACGAAGGCATGATCCATGTTCTCGCCCACCGCCGCCCAATTCTCTCGAATCTCCCCCCCCAATATCTTGTCCAGATCGCGTGATGTGCACCTGGCCGTCTGGGAAAACTTTGTCCCCCACCGTGAACGAAACGGCATGCATCTCATGCATCCCATGACAATCTCGTGAGCATGCGCCACGCATGATTTCCGACGGAGTACAAAGCCCCAAAAACCCAAACCAACTCTCACGCAGCGCCATTTTCTCTTCATAGGTCTTTGGTGGACAGAGGCAGGCGGCATTGAGAGGCGGACGGCAGGCGGACAGGAGAAGTGCGCAAGTCGCAGAGCAAAATGCGAGGGTGAAGCGCAGGTGAAGCGGAGGGGCAGTTCCAGTTGGCGTTTCAAGGGTTCGAAACTCGGTGACAACCCCGTCATTATGTCCACTCTGTGAACTGATTGCCCACAACAATTTCGGAAACAAGGTTGGGAACATGCATCGGCTCTAATGTCAATGAAGATCTGAAATGGACGTGCCATGCTGCGTGCCATGGGATGATGTTGGAAACAGGGAACGCTTCAACTCAAAGAATGAGAATGGCAGAAGACACTCCGGTTGTCAGTGTTGTTGGGATTTATGATAGGGGACTTGCGTTTTCTCTGCTTAGTATCATGATAGAGAAAGGATTCCAAAAGAGAGAAAACATACACGCCGGAGCAGCACCCCGAGCAGGTGTCCTCAAAAAAAGACTCCCATTATATTTTGTGCGACAGATAAGTACCAACCCGCAATTCGACTGCTCGCTCGAGACTTCCCTGCCCTCGAGATGGTCTCAGTAACATCCTTACCCCCCGAAATACTTCGCCTGATCTTCACCTTCTTCACGCCATCCACCGCCTTCGACCCGGCCGATGCGATAGGTTTCGAAACTCAACATGCAAAACAGCTTCGTTCGTGTTCACGTGTTTGCAAGAAATTCGCCGACATTGCCATTCCGTTGCTTTGGCAAGGATTATCACTTGGAAGCAGGAAGAGGGGCCCTAATTGGGATCTCGCCTTCAGAAACTTTCTTGTGTACGGCGGGAAGGGGAAGAAGACTGAAGACTTGGAGCTGGAGGGTGACCAACCCAGCAAAGGTCCGGCGAACGGGAAAGGAAAGCAGCCGGGGCCACGGAGACATGCCTTCGACTATGCTAAATACTTGAGACGCGTGACGATAACTGTCGATCTGCATCGTTTGCATATTTGGGGCTTGAGTCATAGCAGTGTAGGGATCAGACCTTGGGCTTACCGATCATCTACCTCCACCACCCCATCCACTTCTGCATCATCAGAAACCCCTTCCGCGCAAGAGAAGACTCCCACTTCCTGGCTCGCAGCCATAGAAGAGATCTTGGAACTTGTCAAGCCACAACTAGACACTCTTCGTATCTTCGTCCGCTGCTGGTCCGCTGAAGACACGCAGCTCCTTCAGTCATCGTTCTCAATGTTCGCGAAATATGCTTCCGGTGTGCGGGAGTTGGCCATAAGCGTACCTGGCGGAAGCGAAGGCGCGGATGAAAGGGATTTGATTCCCGCTTTGATGAGATTCGTTTCTCAGCCGGTGCCGAGCAACCAGGGAGGATCAAATCTCGTTCTGCATGATGCGAGGCAGACGAATGGTGGAACCAGTACATCGCGAGGTGCTGCGGGGAAAAGTGGTTGTTTCACTTCAGGGACTTCAGTTTCTCCTCTTCCCAAGTTGAGAAAATTGGCTTTGTGCGGGGGGGGTATCACCAAAGACGTTCTGAAAGCGTTTTCAATATGCATACCGCACCTGACCCACCTACGGCTGCAATGGATCGATGATGAGACGTCGGATGACCTCACCGAGGACGGTCAACCGGACGAAGATCTTTCCGTCCTTTTGTTCTCCAAAGCAACCAACCTCATCTCCCTCGCCCTTGATTCCTGCGACGAGTTCCTCACCCGTCGTGGACTGCTCACTCTTACACAGTCGGCGTCTCGCTCTCTGCGCGTTTTGAGGTTGTGCCAGTCTGCGAGCGAGTATCTATCCACCGAAACGTGGGATGAGGCCTTATCACATTGCCCGCGGTTGGAGGAATTCACTTGGTGGGAAGGCGAGGGTGACGATGACGATGAAGATGAAAGTGAAAGTGACGAAGAAGACGGTGGAGAGGCTGGTGGCAATGGAGGACCGTCAGTCAACGCAGACACAATCCCAAAACCATCGGTGACGGGTGATGTCCTTTTCGCCCTCCTATCACGCTGTCACTCTCTCCGGATCTTAGAGCTCGGCGCTTTGAGCGAAGTGGGCTCCAACCTCCTTCAGCCCACTGACCCGGACCACTTCAAACGCTACCAGAACTGGGCAGAAAACTTAACGGAGCTCACACTTTGTTCGCTCAAGCGGCTCCCGGATTCCTTTCTTTCCAGTCTAGCTCTCGCTTCTCATCTTGGCGAAAGGAAGTCGAAGTCAGGGCTGGGGTTTAAGGAATTGTACATTCGAAAGTGTCCTCAGATAACCAACAAAACGGTGGTTGAGGTACTGAAGGGTTGTCGGCGGCTTCAAAAAATTGAGATTTCCTGGGTGGGATCGGGGGGCAAGGAGTTTGCTGAGTTGGCCCGTGTGCGAGAGGAGGAAACACAAGATCACGATGGCGATGAAGAAAAGGATGCGGGCGAGGACGAAATTGAAGACAACATCATCACCGCCGTATCCCGGTACTGCAGCAAAACAATCGAAGACTGTTTCTTTTGCACCGAAGTCAGTCCTTGCGTGCTGCGAATGGTGTTTGCCAAGTGCACCGCACGAAACGCCGGCGAAACACACATTCCAAATCACGAGGAGATGCTTCAAAACTCCTCCCTCATCCCGCCCGGTGCTCCCTCAAACCGTTCGATCACGATACCCCCTGGCTCTCAGATCCCTCTCGTGCTCCCTCCCCGATCAGTATTGAACCTTGTGCTTCAATGCCAGAAGTTAAAGAAGTTGACCGTCGCTGTTGAGAGGGATTACCGCACGGAACCTCTCACAAACTCAAGCACGACAAACGGACCCGCAAACCAACAACACAATAGAGAAGTGGATGTCCATTCTGAACGTGACAACCGAATCGCGACAGCTTTGGCTGGGTTGGAGCAGTACGATGAGAAATACCTTGTAGCTGTCAGATTTGAGTCTGAGGCATCGGATATGGGCTCGCAAACATCCACTTTCCCCACGTCTGAGTTACCACCACCATCCATACCACACGGGCCAAACAGCACTGAAGGAACCAACGCGTCTTCAGCATCTGTCAGTGAGGTCCCCAAGCCCGCTTCCATCACCGCCCCGTCAGCCCCTTTCGATTCATCGTCGTCCTCCAGTGCCGCGGTATATCCTATCATGTCTTCCAACGCATTATTTAAATTGCAGATGGCAGAGATGCAGGCTTTTGAAGAGCTGTTTGGTGAGTCGAGGGATCATCCGTCGTATTGGCAGACTGTGTTGGATGTAAAGGGTGGGTTGCGGAATATGAGGAAGGATGCGGAGCTGTTTGGGTGGATGTGAAG
>JADGJF010001227.1:0-10714 GCA_027596845.1 Quaeritorhiza haematococci
ACGACAGATCTGTGCCTTGTCGCTTCTGTCATGCCACCACCGAAACCATGGACCACATCCTGATGCGATGTGTTCCTTTTTCCCCCTTGGTCGACTCTCTACTCAGCGAGGCGGAGGGTTTATGCACCAATCCAGTAGACAGATGTGTTTGGGGTGGAGCAAGCCGGAGGGATAGAATTCTGATGACCCTCGGCTTGCCAACACTGCGGACTGCCAAGAGCACATGTGGGAGTGGTGTGTGGGTGCGTGGAGGAGAGCGTGAGATCACTTAGATGTCACTATGTTGGAGTCCCTTCGTCTTCTTTTTCACGAACCAGATATATAGTTCGTTCCTTTCTTTGTACTTTTTCATTTATTTTCTTTTTAGCTTTTTTGTGTGTGTAATGGGATCGGCAATAGTCCTTTTGGGGCTGCGCCTGAAGAAATACATTCATTCATTCAGCCAGATGAAAACAGCCAGTACACCAGGCTGAGCGCAACTTTGGAAGCAAAATGAGAGAAAACGGCTGCCCAAATCTGAAGTCGGCCTTTCTTCCAAATCTAGAGAACAATTTGACCACCACTCGGGATTCCGAAAAACGGTGCTTCCTGTCGTAAGTCACATCTCAAAGGCCTGCGTCTATCCCAAACGCACTAAATCACAAAAACCACAGGAACGGTTCTTCCGTCGTCATGCTCACGCACGCCAGTGGTGGAAGTGATTCTGCACATTCAACGTCTTTCCAAAAAGCACAACCTCGAATGCTAATCCCTCCCAATTGCAAACGAATATACCTCAAACAACGTGCTCGAAGGATACCAATTGATCCAGCGGTCATCTTTGAAATTCCTTTTCTTTCTTTCCCAGAGGTTCTACGGTGGACATTGATTGTAGAGTCATTGTAGAACATTCCAGCGTCCGGATGTACCTCGCCGTTTTCCCCCTTGCATATTCCGATTGGATCACAGATGTACCCATGCCTTAACGTCGCAATCAGGGTGTATCGTCTTTTCCAAAAACAACAAGCCCCTTTTCTCCTTGAGTTTTCTGCTTTTTCAAACGATACGAACGAGACCGCCAAACACTCCATCAATATTCACATACGGATCGATTATGGATCGAAATATAACTACATATACGATGCACACGATCATTCAAGCTTCTTTCTTTTGTCGTCCTTCCTTCTCACCGCGAGGAAACATCACTTACCACCAAACCCCACCAACTACCAAACCACAACCTGATTGGCATATTATTTTTGAAGTTCGCGAATTCCCAAGCTTTAGGATTTACGCAAAAATGACACACGTATACAAAGGCGATGTAAAGACTTGATTGCGTTGTTTGGGGTGTTTACGAGGCGGGATGTACTGCTTTACGCGTTCTGGAAAAATTCGGGGTACCGGTGGGTGGGATTTGCATAATTAGCGCAAAGGTATGGCCGTCCAGTCGGGATAAGCTCTTCAGGACTTGTGGTGGTTCCAACGAAAACCTCGGACGGTCTTCTTGTCAATGAATGGAAATCAATCATAAAGTTTTGGCAGGGGCGTGTTCATTCTGATTACGTACGCCCGCTGGTGGTGGTGGTGATGCACATCACCGTGTTTCCAGAAAGCACAAACTCCAATTCGAATACCTTGCGACGACGAATTGTCTCTAGCCTCAAACAACGAGCTCGAGGATGCCCTGAAAAAGGATCGAGGGGGGTGTATGGTCGTTTCCAGAAGCAGCAAACGAAAGCCTTGCAACGAATTTTTTCTGATCTCAAACAATTGCAACGAGCTCAAGAATGCCACAGGATCCGGCGGTCATTTCTCTTTTTCCTTTTTTTCCGGACGAATCGATTGCGGACTTTAGAACATTCTAGCTTAGGGTACCGGTCCGCACTTGGACGTTTTTTCTATTCCATATTTTCGCATTGGGGCATGGATGTCGATGAGAAATCAAGGTTGGGGATGTTTGAGATGTAACATCGTTTCCAGGACGTTTCTAGAACCATCAAACCCTCGCGATCGTTTCCCCTTCCTCAACCCATACAAGACCACCAAACACCTCATTCACACATACACACATGGATCGAATCGGATGTGTTCGTCCAGAATCTGCGCACGATCATTCTTTTCTTTTTCCAGTCCTACCTCCTCTTTCCTCTCCAGAAACATCCTGTCTTACCACCAAACCCCATCGAACCCCCCCCAAACCACCACCTGATTGGCTCATCACTATCTGACCCTCTTGCGAATTTCCATCCCTTCCTTAACAGGTTTAAAACCCAACCACAACACACCATGTTGAACGGATCCGAACGATTTGATTGGGGGTTGTGCAGACTTGTTTACGAGGGATTGGGATTGGGATGTACTGTTTTGCGTGTTCTGGAATTTGAATGTTTGTTGGCGGCATCGGGTATACTCTTTTGGTACTATCCGAAGGTATGGCATTCCATCGGAATTCAGGGAATCAGAATTATGGAAAAAAGGAAGGAGGAAGTGGAATTCAAATCGGAATTCGAATGCGTGTGGGCGAGAATTTAGGAAGAAGGAAGAGAAGAGAGGAGAGAAGAAGAAGAAAGAAGTTTAAGGAAAAGGAATTAAAAAGGAAAATCAACGACGGAAAGGAACCGTGGATTGTTCCAACTTTTTCCAACTACCCTCAAGACCAAGTGACCGTACGGTCAGTAATCGGGATGAGCAACGTTACCAACACCACCTCCGGCATCAATGCGGATTCCACAGCCGCGGCCCCCACGGCCCCCGCATGCATGCCAACCATCCTCTACGCAACCTTCACAGCCGGCAACATCTACCTAGGCATGGCAATCTGCTTCTCGGGCCTCGCCGCCATCACCGCAACAACCAAATGCCTCACCCGCCGCACCCACTTTTGGATGCTCTTCAGTTTCGGCGCTATCATGGATTTCTTCAAAAACCTAACCATGGCAATCTACATCTCCAACTCATCCATTTACGGTGGAGACCCCTGGACCGCGGCTGTGATGTACTATATCAGTTACGTCTGTTTCTTCCTCGCCGCGCATATCCCCATGACAGGCCGAATTTGGCGCTTCTTCCTCACCCAAATCAATACCACGAGTACCGCCGCCAAACTCCTCACCTTCTCCACAAAGGCGTTGGTAGTTGCACTCTACCTCGCAAACCTCGCCTTCATCCTCGCAACCACAGTCTACTTTTACCGCGACAGTCTCCCCACCCTGCGCACCACCGGTATCTTCATCGAAAACACCATGTCATCCACGTGGATCGACAGCACCGGTCGAATCGTCACGAGCATCTCGTTGATATTGAGTTTGTTTTCCGAGGTGATGTTTGTCAAGAATTTTTTGAGTCGGCAGACGATTGTGGCGGTGAGGGAGAGGGATGCGGTGGTGATGAAGGGGTTGGCGTTATATGCGGTGTTGGTATTGAATGATGTGACGTATGCCGTTATGAGTTGGGTGGAGTTTGTGAAGCCGGTTACGGTTTTTGAGAATGTTGTGGTGAGTATTTGAAATCTGCTACTTCTTCATCATGCGTATTTTCTTTTATTTGTTGCAGCGTGTTTGCGGAAACCCAGATCGCGTGTCTAAGCACCACCACACTTTCTTCCCCTCACGCACTACACCCCTCCACACACACCCACACACCCCACCCTTCCTACGCACGCACAAAAAGCTCAACCCCGCCCTCTTCATGTACGGCTTCCTCATCGCCTTCCTCAGCTACCTAACCCTCAGTTTCGACTTCTGGGCCCTCGAACACATCATCGACACCACAATCCCGCACCTCATCAAACGGAAAAACACAGACAACAACAAAGCCGGTGGACTCAAGAACAACATCAACAGCAACAAATCCAACAATGGTACTTATAATCGGGACTCGACGAAGCAAAGTGGTGGGGCGTTGAGTGGGAGTGGGAGTGTCACTGGGATGACGTCGAATTCGGACAGGACGCCGGTGGTTTCTGTTGGGGGTGGGGGTGGTGCGCATGCACCGTGGCAGGAGAGGTCGTTGAATTTGGGGAGTCCGACTTTGTCGAGGTTTGGGGGACCGGCTGAGGCGCATGTGTAAGGACGCCGGGGTTAAGCGTTTGATTGTGTGTGTGGGGGGATGTGGGGGGGGGGCCAGATTTAGGCAGAGGCGTAGCTTGAGATGTAATTCGGTTTTCAAATTGAAGATTCCAGCAACTCTAACTAAAAGGTTAGCGGATCGATACACTAATTGGTATGATGTGGATGTGCGGCCTATACGCTCGTGTGTTTTTATGATCGCGATTTTGAAAGTAGTATCGGGTTCCAAACCCACATTGGAAAATAAATAATTTAAAAGAAGAAGAAATAAGAGCGATCACGGAACGTCGACAATGCATAGTCGTAACCAGTGAACTGTGAAGAGTTTTGATTCTCCAACGTTCGGGACGGGGTTCCTTAATGTAATACAGGGTTCCTATTGGGCTAAGGACGCATCTATGTGCTGATTCGGGCGCTAATTCTGCCAAACGACCACGAATCCACTACAGAATGATTATCCATCCCAAGTTCACTCGGCCTACCAAGGCCGTTCTACCAACACCACCTCACATTTCAGCTCTCAAGAGAGATAGTACTGGGACAAGAGCTGGATCTTGGGGTATCACTGTATGTGGAAAAACATCTGAAGTAAAGTTCGACCAACCACACCGGCCGGGTGAGTGTGAGAACGCGTTGCTGAAGTTCTAATACATATGTACAAGTAGCAGGGGTGATACAGAGAGTCATATGGACGGACAGATAGACGAAAGCAAGGACTATGAGAGCCGACGCTTGTATGTATGGAGTAGTTGAGGCCCCTATGACTGAGAAGACCCCGAGGATCCATAGTGCAGCGGTATATCTGAGTATAACGACGTATGGGCGTTAATGACTTCGAGGGGAAACTGTATATCCCCGCTGAACTTGAAGTACCTCAACCCGTTACCCGCCATAATCTGACATACAACTAAAATATACTTCCGCTGATCGTTATGCTTCAATAGTTGGTCTTCTTTTCCAGAAGCATGAATTAAACCATAACCGACTGCCAAACCAATTCGTCCACACATATGTCGAGGATCGAATGACCATCTGCTTACTTCGTGGAAACTGTCTCCCTCACCCAAAAAAACCCGGCAAACACCTGATTGGCTTATTACTAAATATTCTTCCGAAATTTTCAATGGATTTAGGTAAGCTTGACATATTGAGACATCCGAACGAGTTGATTGGCATGTTTGAAAGGTTTATGCAAAGTATGTGCGGTTCGTGCGTAAGTTGAAAGTTTTGTTGTTTCTTTGGTGAATTCGGGTTTTCTTTGCGTATTTCATAATGATGAGGTCATGGCATTGAGGTAGGAAAGTCGGAGAGATGGCAGAAATAAAAATCTTATCTCTCCAACGGAATTACGAGCAGAACAGAGAACAAGCGAGAAATAGGAAATTTAAAAGGACCTTTACGACGTCAATTCGCCGTGAGTTCCATACCTCACTACTCAGTGACAGACAAGATGAGCAACGCCACCAACACCACCTCCAACACCGATTCTGATTCCGGTGCCACAGCAGCAGCAGCACCAGCGTGCATCCCTACCGTATTCTACGCAACTTTTACAGCAGGCAACGTATACCTCGGCATGGCAATCTGCTTCTCCGGCCTCGCCGCCATTACTGCAACAACCAAATGGCTCACCCGCCGCACTCATTTCTGGATGCTCTTCAGCTTCGGCGCTCTCATGGACTTCTTCAAAAACCTGACCATGGCCATTTACGTCTCAAACTCATCCTTTTACGGAGGCAACCCGTGGACCGCGGCTGTGATGTACTATGTCAGCTATGTATGCTTCTTTCTTGCTGCTCACATCCCAATGACGGGCCGTATCTGGAGATTCTTCCTCACGCAAATCAATACCACGAGTACCGCCGCCAAACGCCTCACACTCTTCACAAAGGCGTTGGTAGTTGCACTCTACATCGCAAACATTGTGTTGCTCATCGCAACCAGTGTCTACTTCTTCCGCGACAGTCTCCCCACCCTCCGCACCACCGGCATCTTCATCGAATCCACCATGTCGTCCACCTGGATTGACAACGTCGGTCGTGTTGTTACCAGTATCTCTTTGATATTGAGTCTTTTCTCCGAGGTGATGTTTGTGAAGAACTTTTTGAGTAAGCAGACTCTTGCGGCTGTTCGTGGAAAGGATGGTGTGGTCATTCAGGGGTTGGCGTTGTATGGCTTGCTGGTGTTGAATGACCTTACGTATGCTCTCACGAGTTGGATTGAATTCGCGAAGCCTGTTGCTACTGCTGCGAATGTTGTGGTGAGTACTTCTTCTACTGGCCAGGTCGGAATTCGTTAACGGTGGTTCTTTGTGGAGAAGAAATGAGAGCTGTGTTTTAACGACACCTTTTCGTGAACGTACCACACCCTTCCATATCCACTTCCATCATTAAATACAAAAGCTCAACCCACCTCTTTTCATGTACGGCTTCCTCATCCCCTTCCTGCTTTACGTCACCCTCAGTTTCGACTTCTGGGCCCTCCAGCAAATCATCGATAACACCATCCCACACCTCATCAATCGTAAAAACACGGATAACAACAATGGTGGAGTGAGACTCAATCCCAAGTCAAAGCAGAGCAGTGGGGGGATGACTTGGTCGAGTTCGGAAAAGATGCCTAGTGCGCCGTGGCAGGAGAGGTCTTGGAATTTTGGGAGTCTGAATTTGTCGAGGTTTGGGAGCCCGCCTGATTTGCGTGCGTGAGGGATTTTCGGGTTTGTTAGGCCTAAGGGTGTGTGAGGAACCGTGTGAGGGTGGTTTCGGGTGTACCAGATTTAGGCAGATGCATATCTGTAGCGAGACGTGAGTCGGTTTTGAGGATTTCATTAAAAACAACTAAGATTGTTAGTGAATTCCGAAACAAATTGGCACGATGGGGTGCACGTGTACCGCATATACGCTTTTGAGTTTTGACTGTTAGCACTCCCGGAAGTAGTACCCAAACTCACATTGGAAGAACTGTGGCGCGGTCCAGCAACCGCGTATTTCGATCTCTTAGCGTCCGATCTGCTTTATAGATGTACCTGCGCACTAAACGTTCATAAAGGTACGATCTGGGTGTGGAAATAGCAAAGACCACCGTTTCCGTTGTTATCAAGCGAGATCGCATGGCATGCACCGCACCAAAGACGACTGCTATTTCATCCAAGTTGAGGAGGAGGAGAGCAGACGTACGCTGACCACCAACCACATTATACCGCGGGAGCAATGCCAAGGCGTTTTTGGATATTCTCTCAAAACCTGAGCTCCACGAACTCCACGCCCTACGAGTGTACTACGACGGCGACCCTGGAAACAGTTGCAACAAATCACAGCTCATCGACAGAATCGTACATCGGCATGTCGAAAAAGGATTCACCACTGAGGATCTGTTAAAACGCAGGATCATCACTGTCAGTATCTTGCAAGCCTACATATGTGAAGACGATGAGGACGTGAAGCAAACGAAGGAATGGACGCAGCTCGATTTTATCCGGAAAGTCCTACAAAAGTGGGGTATCGCTTTAAAGATCTCAGAAGAACCGGTGAGAAATCTAATTCCAGTTATGCTCACTCTGCGTATTAGGATCTGCGAAATAAGATACATGTGTCTTAACGCCATCTTTTGCAAAAACAAAGCCGAATTTAACCACCCAAGATAAACCAACTGGCAAAAGAGCCCATGGTGAGAACGAATCTGGCCCAAAGGAACCTAAGGTAAGAAGTTGATCACAGATCATTTGGTCTTTTTTAGCTCAAGATCCATGTGGCGAGCCAATATGAAGACCATTGAATTTCTTGCATTTTGCAGAAACTGAAGTCGGATACCGAACCAGAATCAACCGTCGAGAAGGTAAATGTTTAGATCAGTTTGGAGTGTATTCCCTTCGAAAACAGTGAAAATCGCGGTTAATCGCCCCAGAAAAATGCATGTGTTTGCCAATGTGCAATTGTGAAAGCAGTTTGATCGCAAATCAACAGATAGAAATTGACTCACTATTTGTATTTCCATTTTCCTGCCATCCAAATGCGGACGGGAAGTTGAAAAAGCTGGCAAAGATCAAATACATCATTGATAGAGTTGCGGAAGACAAAAACGTCAGGAAGGGGTACCTGAAAGATTTTGAAGATCTGCAAAAGAAGAGTATTGACGATTACAAGACGAGGCTGGCAAGGCATCAGGACAAGGCCCACATCAATGTCAAACCCGTTTATCTCGGATTCGTTGCCCCTTATAAGAACCACCGGGGGCTGATCGAGACTGCAGACCTGACCAGAAAAATCGACAACGACTTCAAAATCATGACGAAAAGGAATTACAAGTTCTCTCCTCTCAAGGACTTTTACGAGCCCAGTCCGGACGGGCAAGGGTACGTCCGGAAGGAAATCGAGGTGAAAACAGGCAAGAAGGAGAAGATGTTTGACATAGATCACATCATCCCCGAGAGCTTTGGAGGAATCAACCACCCTCGGAACTACGTGGCTGTGCATCGCTCAATGAATCGGAGCTGGAAGGACGCACTCCCGGTGTGGAAAATGGCCTACATTCAACAAGAGATGGAAGACATGGGGAAATCTCGGCACGATGTCCTCAGTAAAGTCGGCGACTTTTCGGAAGATATTCTCAAAAGCCGTAGAGTGCAACAGGCTATTAAAAATTGTATCCCAAGAAATGGTGGACTGGTAGGTTTAGAGAACATATAGTCTAGACGAGGGGTACAACAAGGGAGAAAACGCGGTTATGAAACTTCATTCAAAACAATCGATGAGTGTGTATAATGAAGAGCGATGTTGAAAAGATTCTTAAGTTCAGTGATACTTGCATAGTATGACCAGAGGATACTGCAAATCAAGACAGATGGCACCCGGTGTACATGGTGTGATGTGAGGTATGGGCGGTGAGGAGGGAACTTCACGTTTCCCACATGAGCGCATGATCCTGATCAGGAGGTAGAAGACCAAGAACGAACAAACAAAATGAAGGCCCTGAGTGAATCTCTCTCTTCGTCTGTCTCCAGCTCCATCTCGCCGCCTCCTCCGTGGGCACACTCCCCCTCTCTGTCTCTCACCTGCTTCTCTCTCCCGTCCATATACGCTTCTTGTCCGTCATGTTGTTTTCATATATGTCTTTCCCCGTTTGAACCAGCCATCAACACAGTATTACCACTTCCTGCTTATCCTGCCGTGCCCACTTAATCCTCTTTCTCTTCAGCCGTCCTGGCCCTGTCCACGTCCCAACCCTTCTTACTTACATTCCGTCTATCACCCTTGCGACCCTCTCCTCTTTGTATTTTTCAATCTCATTTCGTTGCACAACCACCAGGTTTTTGACGGGTCAACAAAGGATGCGAAAAACTATGCGAGAAAAAGCGGTTGAACTAGATCTCTAGCAACGTCAGAGAAGTGGTGATTGTGCCTTTGTGCTGATCTGATTTTTCGAATAATGTCTTGTGCATGCACCGCAGCATGGACGGTTGTGTAAAGACGCACAGATCGGAACTCCTCGGTTCAAACTCGAGTGATTTCGAATCTGTGGACGCCCGCGTTTCCTAAGTCATCAGTAATCTTTTTTTAGCTTCCCAGTGATGACCCATTGTTGTCCCCAACGCCCACAGATCATGCGAAAGCCCTGATTCTTTCCGTCCGTGACCAACATCAAAATCCAACAAATCTTCATCATGATTCCGTCAGTTAGGTATATGTGCTTAACCCCGCAGAACCCGTTCAACAACTTGGCCGACTAACAACTTTTTTGTTTGCAGGCTTTCCCCCTCCGAAAGCGTCAGCAAACTACGCGGAAAACTACGTGGAAAAGAACCGTTCAACGTGGCCAAATTCAGTCTAAGCAAGTCTCTTCATGTATTGACAGATTCGTGTTGACGACCTAAATAGAAAGTCTTCTTCCAAATGTCATCGCAAAATTTCGATTCTAAGTCTGAATATAAGAGAGTCTTCAATTCAAATCTACCGAAACTCCGCTCTCAAAGTGCGAATTTCGAGGTTACAACTACTTTTTTATGCAAATCGAGTTCTCTTAGATCGTGTTTCTTCCACATGTGCGTTTTGTAAAGGTATGTATTTTCGACAGAAAGAACCAGCTTCCCATCTTTCAACTGCAAATCAAAAGGCTATATACTACTACGATACATATACGAACCTGTCTACATCTTTTTACTGATTTCCTTTTTCTTTCTCTTGTCTTCTTTTCGTTTCTTCTCTTCGTTCTTCGCTCTTTATTCTTTCCTTGCCCTCTCTTTCTTCTACTTATATTCACCCACACCCACACCATCCATCACCCCTCCCACCCTTCAACCTTACCCCTTCAAACGACCACTACTAGTACCCACCCTTCTTCTTGGGCACACACTTCCTAGCTCTCCTCGTCGGTGTCGGTGTCGGGGTCCCAACAGAAGCACCAGCAACAGCCGCGGTGGTACCAGTGGGTTTGCTGGATCCAAGCGGTGCAGACGAAGATGAAGGAATGTAACCGTTTGAAGATGCGGGACCACCAGAAGTTGCGGGAGCACTGTTGACGCTCGTTGGAGCAGTGTTAACGTTGGCAGCGTCGGCGACAGGGGCGGAGGAAGGGTTAGAGCCAGAGGAAGCCGGCGGGGAGTTGGAGTTGGATGTTACAAGAACGACGTCGTCGTTGTTGGAGTCGTCAGGGGAGGCGGGGGTAGCGGG
>JADGJF010001228.1:530-10712 GCA_027596845.1 Quaeritorhiza haematococci
GGTTATGTACGGAAGGAAATTGATGTGCATATATCGCACTATCTTGTTCAGAACAATTTCGGCAGTCTTGCGGTGTCAGTGGTAGCACAACGGGACTTATAAGTACCTTATAAGTACTTGTCTCAGCCAATGAAAATTATATATTTGCAACTGTCAAGGTCTGGGCGCACAGCTCGTACACAGACGCACAATAGCACAACACCACCTGGGTTCACACTCCGCAACTCCGCAACTCCGCAATTCACACACTCCTGTTCACACTCTGCAACAGTTACTCCCCAACGAATCAACTCTCAACTCCGAGCTTGAGTCTGCAACTCTGGTCATAGAGCTGGGCGGCCACCTGCGGAGAAGTCGAAGACAAGACCAGCACAGATCCGTGCCAGTACCAACATCATCGACCGTACACGAGCGGCAAATCAGCCCATTCATCAGAATTCCGAGCTTGGAGCAGCAGCGCCGTCTGATGAGCTACCCTCTTTGCCTGCACTTTCAGTTCCTCTCAATTCCAATTCCAATGCGGCCAATTCGGTCAATTATCAGCATAACAGCTCCACCTCACAGTCCCAATCACACGAACCTGCACAGAAGAAACCTCAACCCAGTCGCCGTCAACTGAAAATCACTATGTTCTCCCAAACGGGCAGCTCAGCTCATTCTTCGCGGGATAACTCAGCAACTCCAGCACCTGCGGAGCTTTTGGTTCACAACACTACAAAGCAGCGGAAAAGAGCTCGACCAGATACTTTTGGTTCAGCTGCAACCCAACCAAAGCGAATTCGACAGCCGACACCCAGCAATACCAACGAAGATGGGGGAGATGTGTCTGCCTCTGCTGAGGTCGAGTCATTGTCTGGGACTGACGCCGCTGTAATGTCTACAGCAACCTCAAGCGAGGAGCAACACGGCTGTGAAACTTTGCCCAACATTCGGTCCGAGTCAACTCCTGACATCCTTCCCGCTGCGGCCGAAATTCCTGATGAGGACACCGAATTCGCGGATGGTCATGGGATGGGTACTCGCTGTGTGCCAGATTTTTTGATGGAGCATTTAGATAAGGACGTTGATGTACTTGAGGTTTCTGATGATGAGCTGGAAGAAGCAGACGAGGATTTGGAGGAAGTGTGGGATGAAGATGAACCAGAGGAAGCGGTGGAGGTGGGTGATGGGAAGTCTGCAACTGGATCTGGGACTGGAACGAAGAAGGGAACAGTGAAGAAGAAGCTGTATGTCGGAGTGCTTCACACATATCTGAAAGGGCTTCAACAGAAAATAAAACAGGAGATTGACGAGGATAAAGAGTTTACGGCCAAAAACAAACAAAGGCCTCAGTGCTATCGCTCTACACGGCCATCCCTCTACATACACCCACCGCAACCCATATTTTCCTTTCGAGATGATGCGACCCGATTCGATCCTTCACATCTTTACAAGCCAACTGTTTTTGTGTGGCTTCCTCATCTGCTGATGCCCGACGGCCATGTGTTGGAGTGTCCAAAATGCGAGCGCAAAGGGAAACTGACACTCTATGATTGGCCGACTTCAGTCTTTGCTCGTCGTGTTGTTGGTATTGATCGCTGCATCTACATCATGTCTCGCAGGTATGTATTCAATTGTGAAAGCGATGTCTTTTTATGTCCTTACAAACACCACTCCCTTACTGGAGAAGCACCACCAACTGACCTTTACGTTTGTCTCTTCTTTCATTCAGATATATATGCAACAACAAGAAATGCGGACACATACTTCTTGGCCACAATTCGGAGTTGCTCTCGATCCTTCCCAGATTTCTTGCTGCGGAGTTTCCTGCCTTCCTGACCCACCGCAGCGGCGTGACCCTCGAAGTGCTCAATCTTTTGAGAATATGCTTCTACAACTCACTGGGACCTGATCGCTTTTGCGCCCTTCTTCGAGAAATGCACACAAAACGACGCGACACTCTCGAGCTCCAGTACCTTGATCATCTCTCGCACATCCAACAAAAAGGCAGCCAAACGACCATAGGTCAGCCCAAATTGTTCCAAACCTTCTCCGCTTTTGACGACCAATCTGGATATGCTGGATATGTTCCATCTGCTGTCTATCTTCGGAGCATATACAATGACTTCGTGGAAAAGCACCGCTGCCATGTTGATCAACATATGGCCATGCTCGATGGCACTGTCCTCAAAGGCGACACCAGTTATAAGGTGAAAGACAATTTCTGCATTTGTAAGTTTTTGCTGATCTAAACTACAATTTTTCTAACACTAGTCTTCAATCCTTTTTCTATTCTATTAGGTGACGAAACACATCGGAAAAATCAATGGTTCACCTGTCTGGGACGGGTTGTATACACTTTTGAACGGAGACGAAGAAATTAAACAGCAAGTGTGGACGTACTCGAAATCGATGGCCCATCTGACACAGCCAATGCAGGATGTTTTAGAATCTTTGCAACGATTTGGCCGCCCACCGCCAGAAATTTTCTTCACCGACAACGTTGCTGGAGAAAAGACGTTTCTGGAGTCGGTTTTCCCATCTCTTCTGCAGGATGTTGTTCCTGTTGATTCGATCCGCTTCGGACACCTGCAGCAACTCAAAGTTCCGGATGACGTATCAGTTCATATTTTTGACCGTGCTGGTCTTGCTGGAGTTTATATCGACGCGGAAATTCTGTCGGACATCCCAGCTCATGAGACAAACTATATCGTGATTGGTTTTGATGCAGAATGGAACTATGACCCCAACACGAAGGTAGATGCTTGATGCTGTTGTGTTGCGAAATCACAATATTTTCACCATTCTCGCAAGAAACTTACAATCGACTTTTTCTTCTGTCTCAGGTGTCAGGGCGGACAGCAGTGGTTCAAATTGCTTACAAAAAAACAATTTACATCTTCCAGGTGAGTCGCACTCCGAGAGCATTGGATTGCCCCTGTTTGTGTGAGCACATTGATTCACATTGATGATTCCTATCATTGAACAGATATCATCGTGGAAGGAGCTGCCTCCACAGTTCAATATACTTCTCACGTGCAAGCGAGTCATCAAGGTCGGAAGGATGGTGAACGGCGATTTGCAACGGCTCGGTCGGGAGTACAAATTGACGAAGAAGCCCTGCGGCGCGCTTGATCTTGGTCGTCTGTGCTCACAGCAAGGAATCGTGAAGAAAGGAAATGTTACGCTGGCCGCCCTTTGCTCTGCAGCCCTTTCGAAATATTTGCCCAAAGACGATATTCGCGTTGGACAATGGGACGTTGACAAGCTTTCTGAAAAGCAAGTCGAATATGCTGCCCGCGATGCATGGGCCTCCCTGAAGATCTACGAAGCGGCAGTCCAACTACAGCAAGTTGGCACCATTCCTCAAAGGCAAACAGCTGGCACACCAGTTTCAGTCCTTTCACCTGATGGCATGCTCACAATCGGCGAGGGTTTCATCACTCAGCATGAATCAGGGGCACTGGATGGCGTGAACGTAACCAAAACCCGTGCTCTGGTCACAATCACAAAGGTTGTTGTCCCTGCAACAATGATACGACACTACAATGGCAAGGCTATTGGCGACTTTGGGACCCCCCCCTTTTCTCTCGTTTTCAATTTGAAGGATCTGCGAACACGTGCCCGCAATATTTGCACTGAGCCTGTAAACACAGAAACTCCACTCACCAATCAATCTACACCAGAATCTCCAACCACGG
Organism: Quaeritorhiza haematococci; assembly: GCA_027596845.1. NCBI lineage: Eukaryota > Fungi > Chytridiomycota > Chytridiomycetes > Quaeritorhizaceae > Quaeritorhiza > Quaeritorhiza haematococci. Next base: position 4,211 of record JADGJF010001228.1, read on the forward strand.
ATTTGGATGCACACCAAAATTCACCGGAATCGAATCCTTCAATCTTGTCCAAGTCCCAGCAGCGACCTCCCAAAGCCTGTGCATCACTCCCCGCGAGCACAAAGTCAGTGGGTTTGAACGGATCTACATCTGATTGTTCCGCAACATAAGACCAGCTTTGACACTGGTTCCGGTGAAGGGCAGGATTTCGAAGATGAAGATGATGCGTTTGATGATAATATTTCAGAAACCTCATTCTCTTCAGAGGACGGCGATGTCCCTACACTCATCACAAGTGATGGATGCGGAGACACTATTACAGCCCCGTCGACATCATCCGCACCAATTCCACCCATCGAAATCGATTTGGATCGCTCCCCAACAACACCCCTCAGTCCCAAAATCCACTCTCGAGTACTCAACGACATCTTCCACGGGTTTCAACGCATCAATTTGAAGAAACGCCACTCACTTTCAACACAATTTTCACGCCGACTCCGGGATGCTTGGTTCAGAATTGATGGTGATGACTTCAAGGCTGTCTCAGCAGTACTTTTGAAACATGGCCAGACATGGGACAAGATGTTGCGATGCAATGCGGATTGGCTTTGGAAGCGGGTACGTCGGTATGCCCCCCCCCAGATGAGCTTTACAATGCTGTCTGGAGTGTCATCGACGAAATGGCCGATTTGATATGCACCCGCACAGGTGAGCGTCTGTTCTCGAAAGAGAATCGGACAGAGGCGAAAAACTTGCTTGAAGCTATCAAGGCAGGATACTTCTCTGATCCTCCTGGGATTCCCATGTATGTCAAGACTGCGAAAGACATGTATGGGCTTCCTGTATATCGTTGCCTCCGGGGCACCAATTCTGTTGAAGGCGGGGTGCATCAGAAAATTATCCGGCGTTTTGGTGCATTCAATGCCAGTCCTCGATTTGGAGAGAATTTACTGGTGGAATTTCGATCGCGGCATAATTTGGATGTATGTTCATGTCATGCGCATGCTTTCATGATTTCCGTTGCTGCTTTATACATAATGTGTTCACTCACTGACGCATGCACTTCACTTCATGGATAATCCGACTACAGGTTGGGACAAAAAATCGTACGGGGAAGAAATACAAGGGGCATTACGACATCTGGCTCATCAACGAAATCCAGTCCCTGTATTTGTCTCTGCCTATGGAGGAGCCGAAATCATTCGCATTACCTGTTAATTGGATCAACGGGAGCCTATATCAGCCAACAGCAACAAAGCCTGGGATTCCTCACATCTCCAAGGACCTGAAAGAGAAGTACGCCATCCAGGACTACATTGCGCAGCTTCGTCCTGCTGCTGGGTGCCCTTCATCAACGGCGGAAAGAATGAAGTCATCAAAATCTTGCTCAGCTCCACCTCGCTTCAGCTCTTACAGTCATCTCGCCAAACATCAAGGCACCAAACACAGTGTCCTTCCTGTTCACACAGTCGCAGAGCAATCTCTTTTCAAGAAACTTATGCTGGAGTATGGTGTTATCTTGCCAGCCTCAACATCAGCTGCAACATCAGAAACGAACTGTGATAGTCAACCTGCTACGTCTCTCAACCATGGCACTCGATCAACATCCAGTAGTGGTCTGTCCGCAGACTTCAAAGAATTGGACTGGGATAGAGTAGCTCAAGCTTGGAACGGTCTTGCTGACGGCGTTGAAGTTTTCTACAAACTTCCAGAGCACCTCAAAAAGCATTTCAAGGCGTGGAGCATGGCGCGACATGAAGAGAACTCTCTTTTGAATAATCAGGGAGTGAATACTCTGCGTCAAGCTCTCCAAGCAGAATCACGGCATGTACAGACAGCCCCGCCACGGCCACTATCCTTGCTCGCTCCACCTTCATTTGTTGACAGTCCTCCGGAATCAGATGAGCATGGATTGTCACCAACTTCAGCAACTTCAGCGGATGATAATCGATCAGTGGTGTCAGATGAGGTTTCTGATGAACCACAAGCAGACTCCCAAGCCGCCGCAACCACCGGGACGCAATCACGAAACAACAAGGGCAAGCAAACGTCCTCCGTCATTCAGCGCCCTCCACCTTTGCGAACTCAAAATATGGGATGCACTTCAGCAGCAAAACGACTCCCAATCCCACCATTGAATCCGCAGTCTCAAGGATGTCATAAGGGCACCACAGTACAACCCCCAACGGCGTCATCAAGCATCACCTTTCCAATGCCAGGCATTTCGGCCCCACCTTTTGGGTACAGTTTTCCAAATGCAACGGGGTTTGGGCCGTTCCCACCGCACTTGTTTTCTCCTTTCCCTCTGCATCTTTTGCCGCCAGGCTATCCCCCGAAGCCAGTGCAACCACGGAAGCGACACTGTCAAGTGCATGACTGTCCGAACCCTTCAACGTGTCCCGGTCGTGGTAATCGGAAATTATGTCCAGCAACAGCCGCGGCTAGCAGCTCATGATCAGTGTTCCCGCTGCCAGTTAATGAGACTTTGTTTTTTGGGTATAAATCCCGACATCAACTGTATTGTTTACCTCTCAGTCTATTATCTATCTGTGAAAATGTTTGATGCATGTTTATCTAGTTCAGATTTGTTTTGTTTTTCGCAGTTTGCGGTGGCAACAAGTATCAAAGTATGGTGTGGTGCGCCGCGGCAGGCGCCACATTTTTGCGCAACATCAAGGATCTCCCTAGTGTGCCCCTGGTGTGCCGCTTGCGCGCTCCCCTTTTCCTCCTGGTCCTCCTTAGCGCCGCAAGCGGCGCAATTTATTTTTTCCCCTTTTATTATTTATTTATTATTATATCGACCCTGGTTTCCACTTACATGTTAGGAGTGCCACAATTTCTTTCTTCCATCGTTGCTTTATTCTTGTCAAAACCTTGTGTTGCCTCGAATTCAAACTCCGACAGTTACTTCAACTCTCACTCCGTTGATTTCTGGTCCTTTCCTTGGACGGCGCTCCAGAACCAACTTCAAACCCATGATGGTAACAGCATTTTCAGCTTGAAGAGTCTCAAAGTCGTCTTGATATCGTTAATTTATTTGTATGGAGGAAAAAAATCGCGACAGGAAAAAATAAAACTGCGAAAGGCTATGAAAATAACTTACGTTTGCACCCAGATGCAAACACGAGGGACAGTCTACAGGCAAAAGGTACATAAACCTAGTCCGTCAAATGCATGGAAGATCTTTCCATGCAAAGAGGGACCGGGGTGGACTATCTACAAAGAAAGATGGGTATTGACAGATATCTAACAGTGAATCGAATCTACAGAAACAACAACGCTGTGGCTGTTCGTTAGGTTGGCTGGGAGGGCGGAGACTGAGGCGGTGACGTTGATGGTTTAGGCGACAACAACTAGGCGATCGCGAGCAACACCCAAGTCCATCATCTTCGTGTATCCTTCAGAAAAGGCAGTGAAGAATGCTTGTTGGTTGTTTGCGAACCTAGTTTTGTGGAATTCGAAGAAGATGAACCGTGAGAAATGTGAACTTCTTTCAAGAACTCTCAAAGAACAAGTATGCTGGATGTACTCGACACGAGATTTTGCGGAAAGCTACTCACTCTTCAACAATGGGCCGTGTTGTGGTGTCATTGGCAAGGCCGTTGTCGGATGCGAAGACAGCATTACCAGCAAGGATCCGTTTGAAGATTTCATTGTCGAATTTGTTGGGTGTGCCGTCGAAACCATCTGGACGGAAAGTGCGACCACTGCAAATGGATCATGATCAAATATCAGCAACCGACTTGTTCTTTCGACAGCATCATGATTAGCATGTGAAGGCAGAGTGGAGCACGTGAATTCTTACCCAACACTGTGAGCTCCAGCGGTGAGTGCAACGAAATCGCGGGCCGAGAGGCCCATCCGACCAAAAGCGGCAATCAAATCCGGTATGGGGGTGTTGGGATTGCCTGGGAGAGTGCCCGCCGTGTTGCGCGTCACGGCATCAACACGACCTGCACGGAAGGTGAGCTCAGGACCGCCGCAGGCTTTGATGGAGGAAATCGCACCCCAGTCGATGATGTCGGCCACTTTACAAATAAAATACAATGTGAGTTGATATGAGCTCTGTATCTGATAAATCGAAGGTGAACTTCGGAACAGGCTTCAAGTGAGGAGAAGATATAGAAATTGCTGAAGCAATACTAACTCGAGACGTCCGGGAACCGTTGCTTTGTTGACTGGAAGAAGCCCAAAGTCCCCTCTAATCCAAAGTTTTCGGGGTCTTGCAGTTCGAATTGAAGGGATCCGTCAGCACCACCGTTGGTTCCGTCGAACGTGCCAGCGTCGTGGAAGGAAGCGCGAATCCACGCGGCCGCGATGCTCCCGCAAGATCTGATTTATTTGGATTGCGAACGCGGTGGATGTTAGGATGGTGACGTTTCATACAAAAGCTTTTTCGAAAACGGTACGAAATGATCTCATGAAAAGATGCATTTTACTTACGCAACAATTCCGTTGAAGCTCGAATCCGTCATCAAGGCTCTCAGTTGGTCCATATTGACACCCGGCTGCAGCGGGTTCCCAGTCTGAGTTGGTGCGGGGATAGTCGGCTGGGTCATGGAGGGTTCTGTGTTTGATGACGGGGGATTGATTGTCGTTGTGGGCAGAATTGTTGACGAGGAGTAAGTCGTGGCCTGGCCTTCAACGACCGCGGCAGAGCCGAGAAGAGCAAGCGCAATAGTGGAGGCGAGTTTGTACATGATTCCTGCGATTTGTTCGGGATCTGAGTTCTCTTGTTGGTTTACAGTAAGTTTCTAGCTATTTCTCTCTCAAATCTCTCTCGTTTTTATTCCTATCAGGTTGTTTGAACGATGTTGGGATGGAAATCATGCAGCGAGTTTTATATTCGGCCATCTGGATCTCGCAACACACAGCCAGCTCCAACAACTGCCCTAAACGAGGAGCGTTTCAATCTCCGTCGCAGTGTCATTTCTGTTGCACCAAACCGCACCTTTCGAGCGCGTCTGGCCTCTAGGTCTCTCACATTTCAAATGGCGCTCATACACCACCGATGCATACTATTTTGAGGCGGTGTTGATTTGATTTTCCATGGTTGGGGCCTTGAGTATGAGCATTGGCGATGCTGGCCTGGATGTTGGCCCCAGGCCCAGTTGGGATATGGTTGCGATCGAATTTGCATCTGGGTTGAGTTGGGAGAACTGATCTTGAGCAGATGTGAAGGTACCCGCAGATCGTTTGATCGTCCACCACGCTGCACGGCGCGTGTGGAAAGAGCGAAAATCCCAGACCCCATTCACCCCATCTTCCCTGCCATCTTCCCCTTGTCCAGCCGTTTGGGCAGCTGCGCTGCGGTATACTCAGTTGTTCGAATTTCGTTCATTTTGTACAGCAAACAAAAAAAAACGTTCTGGACACCAGTTCTACACGAACTTTCGATATTACAGAGGTAATACGCTTTGTGGAGCGCGGCGCGCAATGCAAGCACGGCCGGATGCAAGTCAGGATGCAAGCGGTGGATTCAGCGGTACATCAGGTTATGCCGCATATAGTTTGAAATGTTTGTTGACCTTATGTGCAGTGCACTGTGCGGCAGGGAATCCTACACCTCCAGTGCGACTGAGTCCAGACTGAGTCTGGTATGTTTTCGTTGTCGAGTGAGCAGGCAGCAAGTCGGGCAGTATGCTCCAGAGCTCGAGCAACTTAGTTCCAGAGCTGGCTTCAGAGTAATGCCATCCATAAACATGTACGCGACTGCAACAACCTCCTAACACGGGTAAATCTCGAAGTTTTTCGACGGTTTTTCGATGCAAAGGAAAGTACGTCGCCGATGTTGGATTTGAACGCCAGGTTGTCTCGGAGCGCTTCTCCACCCTTTCGCATCCAGCTCGCAATCCCCTTCTCCTAGAACACCTGTACATGCAGAACACCAAGCAAAATTCCCAATCGCATATTCCAAAGGATCCCAAATAACTCAAATCTCTTCTTAGAAATACATAACCATTTTCGTAAACACCGCCCACGCGCTCTTCACGTCGCATCCCCTCCATCCAGGGCCCCCAATCTCACTCCCCATCTACCGGAACCCAGTCTTAATCTTCCACTCTCTCTGCTTCTTGAGCCACTCGCGGTAGTCCTTGACGGACTTGATCTTCTCCCCGTAGTAATCGGGAAGAGGGTTTTGAAGATTGGTTCGAATGTCCTGGGGTCTGTTGCGGGCGATTCGGTCGAAGAATTCGGCGTCTCTCTGATGTATTTGAGAATAAATATTTTGAGATATGTGAACGGGTTAGTGGTTGAAGGGGAGTCCATACACTGTAAAGAGAAAATGAGGGTTTGAAAACGTACCGCATCGAGGGCTTCCAAAATGTGTCTGGCATCACAAAAAAAGAGAAATGAAAACGTAGAGAAAAAGGTCGTAAATATTCAATCCAAACCAGTCTCATCGTGTAAATATCTCCCCCAACACACCATACCCAAATCCAAAACACAAATCAAACTCACCTCTTCTGCACCACCCTCCACACCATCCCCGTCCCCATAATCCCCACCACAACCCCTAACC
>JADGJF010001229.1:0-10712 GCA_027596845.1 Quaeritorhiza haematococci
CCCCCCCCCCCCCGCCCCGCCCCTCTACCATGGATTTTCGGAGCATGACTTCGTTATCTACTGTTTTCGTTTTCCGTGGCCGCAAAGGTATGGGAATTTTTCTCTCCATTCAGCTCTGCACCCGAATTTCTTTCCTTCCACTTCCAATACCATAAAGTTCTTTTGAACTCGGTGTATTGTAAAAAGAGCATGGAAGCGATTCCATAAACTAGACACCTTGATCCCCCGCCGAAAATATCCACAGAAGTTGACGACCTTCCCTTCCCTTCCTCCTTGTTTTTGGACGAGACCCAAGGAAACAAACACATCCGACGTGAGTAAGCTAATAATTTATTCCACCGTGAAATCTGCGCGACCACCACCAGACATCTACACTACTTTCGAACAAGTTTAAGCTGAAGCTATTTAACAAACCAATCTGGAGCCAAGAAAACTATTTACAGAACTTTTTACAAACAACTCCTAATGGTTCTAGATCGTGTCTACAAGCGTTTTTAGTGTACGAGTGCACGAGCAAGTCGGATGCTCTCCCCGCCAATCACTGCAAACCCCCTCCCTCCCTCCTTCCCTCTCTCTTTCCCTCTCTCTCGCTTTCCTCCCCCATTCGTCTGGAGCATACCACACCGCTCAGAAATTGACGTTAGGTCCAGGCTTGAAGTTGTTCCTCGGGACAACAGTGCAGATGAAGAGCAGCAACGCTTGAATAATGGCATTCGGGCCTTCAGCGACGATCTGGTTGACAGCGCTCACCAAGCCTTGGATCGCTGGGTTGTTCGGAGGGGCAGTGAGCTGTCCGCCGCTGGTTTGTGCAGTACGCTGTGCAAGTTCGCTGAATCGGTACTGTGTAGGGTTTGCTGGATTTTTCTTCGCCGACGCCAAAATGCCGTTGTAGTCTGGAGGGTTTAAGGAGGAAAACGGTCAGCATGTGTGGGTGGCTCACATTTAGAAAGTCACCTTGGGAATATAGATAGATGTAGATCGGCGTAGAAGTACTCACAGAAGGAAAAGGAAGCCACGGCAGCTGGCAAGTCTGGTTTGGGCCGGTAAGGCATGTTTGCGAAAGCGCGAATGCCATGGGAGATGCATTCACCAAGACTTTTGATGGCATTAAATCGATTGGTGGTATCGCTCCCGAAATACTGTCCGTGGAAGGTGTTTGGACCGCCGTTGATCAACTGTGCCGTACCCGCTGCTGCCTCGGGCAAACCGCGGAAACCGTTGGCTCCAACTAAGATGAGAAGCAGAGTAAGAAAGCAATACGCTTTAGCACAAAATGAAAATATCAATCGAAACAACAGCCATGACGAGAATATGCCGTCAAATGAAAAACATGACATACCTGATGTTGGTTTCCCATCCACCAATCCGATGCCTTTCGGGTCACCAGCTTGTCGAATGTTCACCTGTATGGATTGAGAGAAAATGAGCATGTCAGGCCTCATTTGGAAAAGATGTCTGCACCCGGCACCACAAATTGGCCCGACATGTCCAACTCCAGCACTCGCACTACCAAATATACATACCGCGGTAATAGGAACTGGAGCGCCCGGCTGGATTGCGGTATTACCCATGTGGACATGCAGTTCGATGGTCAACCCACTCTCCGGCAGAACGAACGTCATGCTCATCTCAACGCCAGCAGCTTGTCCACCATTTACGCTGTCACGGAAGAAGAACAACTGCACATCCTGAAGACAGTTCCTCCAGTATTGAACGGAATCGGAGCTGAAAAACCCGCTGGTCAAGAAGAAGGAATTGGGCAAGCGTTTGACAAGATGTGGAGCTGCTACCGGAGCCGGCAGTAAGAGCGCTGGAGACGGAGCAAGCCTGCGGGTAGGTCCAGACCGTTTGGAGCGCTTCAGATTCGCGGGACATTGGTCGACGAAAGGCGCAATCTTCACATTCGGGTCATCCGCCGGTGCTGGAATAGTGGGATCGACTACATCTTCATCGAAATTCGGCGGATTGGGCAATGGAGTGTCGGTTGGAGGCAGGATGTTGACCAAGTCTTCTTCAGATCCACCAGTTAGTTCTCCAGGGACACATCGAACGGAGAGGATGCCAGAGATAACGAAAATGTCAAATCCGGAGGGATTTACGGGGATCCTATCGCAGGCGATGAAGTCCAATTCTACCGCCGGAGTACACGCTCCTGTCCCAACGCAGCTTCCCACCCTCCCCTCTGGATTGGTGACTTGACATGTGGGATCAACGCCAGGCGGGGGAGGGATGTTGCCTCTTGGTCGAAATCCAAGATTAAGCTGGTAACTATTGAACAAAACGAGAACGAAGTCTTAGGATGTGGCTCCAGAAGCGCGCAAAAACATTAAACTCAAATGAAACCATAATACGAGGGAATAGGGGCTGGATAGCAAACTGGCGAAAGCGAAATACGGAAGATTGGAAGAGAAGGATCACTGTGGCAAACTTACGAGATAATCCGATTCACCACGGGTCTTTCTGCGGGGCACCTGGCATCGAATGCGGCTCCTGCGTTTACAGTACTGCTCACGCACTCGCCAGCTTCGCAAGCTCTACACAACCCTGGTTCGACCTCCACGGTGCCTTCGGGACAAGCATCAGCGCAGGTGCCATCAGCGAGCCGGAAGTTGGCGCAGTCCGGCGACGCACATCCTCCAGAGCTGTTGCAAACGTTGCAGCCGTCTTTGCATTTCCTGCAAAATGAACCGGACGCAAAGAAACCCGCTCCGCAATCGGCAACGCAACTTCCGTCGTCTTTTCTCAATGGGTTCCCGGGGGCGCAATCGATGCAGGCGGTGGCGCTTGAACATTTTTGGCAACCTGCCGGGCAGGCCGCGCAGGCATCACCGTTAAGGAATTGGCCGTCGGGACAGGGTACCTTTTCTGTGTTTGCGTCAAGTCATTCAAGAGAGAGAAAAACATGGATGAGTAAGGTTTCAGATGAGGCTCTAAGGCACTCTAAACCGGTCTGAATCCGCACGCACACACCGGAATCGGAAGCATTGAACACAATAGAGGAATCGTTGCTGAAACTTACCAAACCTGAAAACCACCAGCTTCGACGGTTCCTCTCTCTGCCCGTCACAAGAAACCCCAGTCAACTTCATGAGCGGGCTAGGCGGCGTAACGTCGTTGATATCCCCCCCCAACCGCCCGACGAAATTCGGCGGGTTGTCCCCATCCGGCAAGGTGATATCCCTAATCCGATCGATGATCTCGCCATGCCCCACCCCGATCTTCGGGAACCCCTCCGGCTTATTCAAGCACCGATTTCCTTCCCCGATACCCAACGGATCAACCACAGAACCATCGGAGCATTTAAGGAAAAGAGGACCCAATCCTGAAACGGATCCACCACCACCGCTGATGATACCGCCGGAAAAGGATTTGGCAGCAGTGACGGCGCAGAGGGAGGTGATGAAAGTTGATGGGGGGCAGTTCCAGTCTGTTACGGTTCCTGCAGCACCACCGAATGAAATGGCGAAGCTTTGGTCGTTTTGCACGAGGACCGTTCCTACAGTGTGATGGTGGAAGAAAAAAGGAGACATGGTATTGGATCAGTATCTGTGTTTTCGTGTGAAACTCCCCTCGCATGGAACGTTCATTTGATTTCAATGTACATTACCTGGAGGTCCAGCTCGTGCGGAAAGTCGGTGAAAATCTGGTCGATACTGTGGAGACGCCTCAACGCCAGGCCATTGCAGCAGCGCGAGGAACAAGGAAGGGACAATACGTTGGGTATTTGCTTTCATCTCAGTTATATGTACACGTATTTGGAGGTGATCCAGATTTTGATGAACAGCCGGAACTTAACAAGAAAACAGCATCCCGCTTTTATATCATCCCAGTGGTTTTCCAGACTTGAGTCTCGAAACAGTCGGGCCTTGGCACATCATTTCGGTGACCATTTGATCTAAACGGTCTGTGATACCGCAGAGTTTTGATGTGGGGTGGTGGGGTGGGCACACGAGCTGGGCGCGCACTCTCAAGAGGAGATACAGATTTTCGGTGCTCGGCATGCTCGGTAATAAATATTCTTCAACTGTCTTGCCGCTGATCTTGCCGTCTGAACCAGTAGACCCTAGGCGCTTGTTGACCAAGCAGGCGCCACCGTTGACCTTGGTCAACAAGCGCACGTCGCTTGAAAAGGACAAATGTTGGGGAAAACGGGCACCTTCTATTTCCACAGTGCCCCACGCCTGGGTCGGATTCAATTTTCGAACGAGAATCCTGGACCAAGAGGGAATTCCATATCTATTTCCATCTTGTTTTCCTGTTTCTAATTGGTATCCCACTAATTGCCATGCTGATTGCCCATCGATTCCTTGATCGATTCCTGTCCGTTTGGGCAGCCGTTTGGGCGGCACTTAGGGCGGCAGTCAGAGCCAGAGCCAGAAGCGGCAGTCGTGGTCGCCGAGGGCGCGTGGGGTGCTGTTTCAACATTCCATCGTCCTCCTAATCGTCCTCCACATCCTTGTACGGGACAAGTTGGTTTTCAATAGTATGTTCAAATCTAGATTTACAAGAGCCAACACGGATTATGTAAGATAGAAGTGGTTACAGCTATAGAGACAGGTGTAAAGAACAGATTCAGAGTACTAGTCTGCAATGCAATGGGAAGGAAGGAGTAAGAAACCCAGAACACACTCAGAAGAATTATAAGATTTCCGAGTGTCCAAGGGCTCCTCTGCGAATATCACTAGTCTTGCAACCCAGAAGTGAAGGAACATCTTTACATAAGAGATATTGACCCAAACAGCAACGACATCGATGCGACCAACCCGCCCATCATCCAAGACAACACCATGGGTCCCACCACTGACTCCTCTGCCCCCGACTTCTTATCATCCTTCCCAGGAACAGCACCAGGCCTTTGCGAAGTCCTGTAGATGATGACACCCTGACTTCCCGGTCCCTGTCCGTCCACCACCACCGCATCCGAAGGCAAGGGTTTCCCTCCCAACGTAATCTCCGACTTGGCACCCGGCATCACAAATCCCAGTGGTGCTTCCGTCCTCGACGGAGCATTATACCCCCCCTGTCTTGGCGGCACTCCCGTCGGTCTCCGATTATTCATTTCCTGCCAGCACTGCACCTCCACCCAATCAAACGTAGCCTTATACTCCGTATTAGCCCCCCACTGTGTGCGTCCACCTGCCCATTCATTCACACCAGGTGACTGGTCCGGCGCACCACCATCCCAAATTGCAAAGGAGATGCGGGATGGCGAAACGGGGTACCGGCAGTTTCGGGGTGACTCGGTGAATCGGGTGTTGCAGTTTTGGTTTGCGCGGTAGGTGTTGACGAGGCGGCCGTCGATGAGCCAGTCGATTTTTTCGGGGGTCCAGAGTACTTCGTAGACGTGGGTTGATTCGCAGGTGTTGGATCCGACGGGGACGTTTCTATGTCTTTTAGATTGAAACAAGGAGAGAGTGGTGGTTAGATCTTTGAAGAGAGTGCAAATGACGATGACACGCATCACCTTAACAATGTCGCGCAGAGAAAATCAGAGAGAAAAGTGAACAATTCCATACAATCCCTACCTGACATTCATATCCGACGGATCAATAACCCCCTTCGAAAACACATTCGTTTGCAAATCCGCAAGCGTCCCCTCCGCACCCGCCCTCGGCGGCCCCCCCGTCCACTCACAATCAATCTCATCCTTATCATCCGCATACGTGATAAGCGACGTGACCACCCCAGCGCCACATCCCGTCCGAACCTGCGCCGCGAACCGCCCAAACTGAAGGTAGAACGTCGAGGTGACTTTAGCGCCATTTCCGGCACGACCGGGTTGTGAAGGTGGGGTGAGTTTCAGTTCGATCCCACCGTTGGCGGGGAAGCCGTACTGCTGGAAGTCGGAGTCGAGGGTGAAGTCTGCTTTGTAGTGGTCTCCATCCCAGTATCTGAACGCATGGGATTTAATGGATTGTCAGTTCAGATTTGTTTCTAAATGGTGATGGCGCGAAAGAAGTTCGTTAAAAAGGTTGAGAAAAATCCCTTACCTCGCCGGCATCAACCAAGTCTGGTTATCAAAATTCCACCTCCCCGAAACACATCTATGTGCATCCGGCCGGGTATGAAAGCACGAGCGAGTCGGGGATTGAGAAAACCCGGGCTGACAATTCAATCCTAAAACAAACAAACACCGCACATCACCAAACATCATCAGTTTTCCATAAATTCAACCATCACCTTCATCAACCATCACCTCCCCCCAAATCCTATTTCCCAAACGCAACCGCACACCCTCCCACCAAAAAACCCCGTATACTCACCACAAAAATTCCCGCCAAACCCACAATTCCCATATTGGGAGCAACAAGGATCACTATCAAGCATACACCTCCCACCCCCATTCGCCGCCCCACACGTCCTATTATCGCCCTGTGCCTCCACCCCCGTCAAAACTCCCAAACTGCCTGCGACAACCGAGATAACTCCTATCACAACAGCCGTCTTCGTCAAGTTCATTGATGACCTATTATATCTTGCACGACAGGTCGGTGATGTTGGGGAGTGATGGTGTAGGGAGCTCATGGTCGTTTATGTCGATGTATCTCTGTCTATTGGTGTGAAGTACGTATGTATCTATTCGGTGTCGAACTTGTCAGGACGTCGGCGTCTAGGATTGCATCGGTCTTGAAATCGCAAGAGCTCGTCGTCGTTGAAGGTATATCCGCCGCCCTGAGGCAGTAATCAATGTCAAGAATCGGTAAGGAAGCAGCGAGGAAGAGCGCTCTGTCCCGGCAGTCAAGTCAACAACGCAAACACACCACACACACTCCAACTCAATTTTCGAATTTGGTTTGTTCGCCTTTCTTTCAGCCCCTTTACAAGCGTGCACCACAGTGCACCACCCATTTTTGTGGAGAGGCTTTGTTCTGCCCCTTTCTGAGTTCCAATTCCGTGTTTGTGTGACGATGGATGGGAAACGCGGCTTGTGTTGGTTTGTTGGGTTCGGGTGATACGGGTGATCTTGATCGGAGGGTGACGCAAGGAAGGTGGGTTTTTCCGAGGCGCTCTGCACAACTGAGTCAAACTCCGAAAACTCCGAAGATTTACTAGGTACCCGCAAAAACAAACAACGAGTACCTACTTTAGTACAATATTCATACACTACGATGATATCCAGATCTATTAACGTATGTATGGAGAAAAGGGGAAGACGCTTAAACCCCCATCACTCTCATCAAAGCATCCGGAACTTTCACTACCGTGCAAGATGCAACTCAGTTGCCACCCTTCGCAGTACTTCAAGATGACGTCAAGAATCAAGTCAACGATGGCAAAGGTCGAAAGTAGTGTGATTTCAACTGATTCCATAGACGCTAGCGAAAAAGAACGATTTGCAATAGACGTTAGACTTTGCTGGGGCAGGGGCCACACCATGGATGGTTGATATTCGCTGAGGCTGAACAACCATACCTTGCCTCTGAGACCTTGCCCCCCTCTCTGCTTGTCTCTCTGCTCCCAAAAACCATCTGTGAGTAATGACCAATGAGTCCTTTGAGGCTATGGCCACAGGCAACGAGGTATGACTTGGCGCTTTCAGCGACCGGTATCACATGCCCACATCAAAAGTCTTTCAATTTTTCAACTCCGCCATCCTCCTCCCTCGTCCATCCGATTGTAGCAGATCGTCTATACCTGCCCAAATCTTCATCATTCTTCAAGACTTCACTGCCTCAGCCAAAACCCCTGTATCTTCCCCCCCTCTTGATTCGTTCGTTGGTCACGGGCTGAGTAAGAAGCAGACCACATCATCGTCACCATTTTCTTATATATTACATACGTTGCGGTACAGCTCGGTACTGGCTGGGCATCAGGGATCGTAATTGCCTATCGCCCCTGCATTTCTGAAATCGCTATTCCAAAAAGTGAAAGGGCTTCTCAAATTCTCATAGGGCTTCTTCAAGACGATTCTCGTTTCAGAACCTCAACGCGCGCAGCCGCGATCATGACCGGCGCTTGAACTTGAAAGATCACATACCTACGTATACAACGAACACTCAATTCCGAAAATACCTCTTAAGACTTCCGAGTCTCCGGCGCCCACAACAACCCTCTTCACCCGTCCTTCAACCAGCCTCTACAAGTCACCATCAAGCTCTTCCCTCATGTTAAATCATAACCTCTCACCACTCAACCCGTCCCAGATGAATAGACTCCTGTTATTGCTGATTTTGCTCGTGTCAATACTCGACCTCGGCGCGAGGGCACAGCAACAGAGTGGCACCTGCGGAGCATCAAATGGAGGCGCTCGATGCCAATCTGTTGGAGCGCCGTGTTGCTCACAGTTTGGGAACTGCGGGAGTGGAGCGAATTTTTGTGGTAAGGTTCATGACCCCCCATCTCCCGACATCTGCCAGTGGATCTGACCACCGGATCTATCCACCCCACCAAAACGAAAAGGGACATCACCTTCTTCAGCTAAACCAAAATTCCATTTTCAATCTCCGCTTCCACAACGAACGGTAAACACCAGGTCTAGGCTGCCAGCCCTCATTCTCCCAATCCCCCAACTCCTCCTGCTTCCACACCCGCCCCAACATCCTCAGCACCTGCACAACCGGTCGTTTCGACTTCACATCCTCCACCTGGCTCATCCCCGCCGACTACTTCACATCCGGGGATCCCTCTGAAGCCGATTTCACTCTCGATTCCCCGCCGACACAGTATACCTTCCCGCCCACCGGCGGAATCCAACTCAAACTCACCCCCCCACCCACAACCGGAACCGCGAAGACGGGTTCAAGCGCCAAACTGACTTCCACGTTTTACCTCCATTATGGTCGATTTGCAGCGCAAGTCCGCGCGGCGTGTGGGACGGGTGTTGTGACGTCTTTTATTGCGTATTCGGATGATAAAGACGAGATCGATTTAGAGTGGACGGGTGGCCCACCCCGAGCTGGTCGTGAAATTCTCGGCGACCTCGGCGACATCGAAACCAACGTCTTCTCCAAAGGCATCATCGACCCCACCGACTCCCACCTCCGATTCAAAACCATCGACACAGGCTCCAACACCTGCGAAACCACACACACCTACGAAGTCCTCTGGCTCCCCGACTCAATCGAATGGTTCCTCGACGGGAAAAGTATCCGCAAATACACCGCTCAAGAAAATTGTAACGCGAATTACACAGAATCCCCCAATAATTGTCGCTTCCCTGTGAGTCCTTCGAAGATTAGTTTTGCGGTGTGGGATGGGGGCTCGCCTGAGAATGCGGAGGGGACGAATGAAGGGGCGGGGGGGAGGACGGAGTGGACGGGGGTGGGGGAGTATGTTGCGACGTTTGATTGGGTTGAGGTGCAGTGTTTTGGGGATTTGCAGAGTGCGAGGCCTACAGGACCGCCGGCGAGGAAGGAGGGGTTTAGTGCACCGTCGCGGGTGGATCCACCGGCTGCAAAGGTTTCTAATGTGAACAACAACAAAACTCAGGCGGGAGCGGGGACGGATGCTAAGGGTACGAGTAATGCGGCGGAGACGGGGAAGGGAGATGGAGATGGGGTTGGAACACAGCAACAGGGTGCAAAGTCTGGAGTTGATCATGGATTGAGCGTCGGTTGGGCGATGGTGGCAGCGTTGTGGATTTGGAGTGGAGTTTGGTTGTTGGCGTAGATCTTGTCATTAGGATCCGCTGCCCTTCATTCTAGATCTCTCCATCTGCGGTGAATTTCCCCAGATGTGACATGCCGTTCACTACCCTTCCCGTATTCAATTACTATGTACCATTTGTAACTATATTCCTTTTTTGGTGATCTTCTGTTTATTTTATAATATTCGAAACGAGATTGCTTTTCATGCGTCAAGTCCGTGATTTCTGGTTTTCGGCCGTTTCGCTTATTTGGCACAACCAACAATGAACTACATGAGAAAAGTAAACAGAAGAATTCTGAGAGCGGCAACTGCATATCCACCCGCGCTCGGAAACTTGAATACACACAACGTATCCACCCAATCTGGCAAAACCAAGAATGAACAGAAAGTCGCTCCAGCTAGACATCCACCCAGGTTCAAAATTCGAGAGGCGCAAAGTCCACACGGCAACTACCTACAAATCCGCCACATCCATCCAACCCCAAGTTCAGGATATTGAATACCTAGTGTCCGATTACATCCACTCTCCTTCCACTCTCCACGCTCTTCACTCCCTCACTCTTCATCCGCAATCCACCCCACCACTCCATCATCATCTCCTGCCAAATACCTACCCACAGCGACATTGCCTACTTTCCGCCGTTTCTTCGCCGTTTTTGGAGTAGAATGGATTCAAAGAGAAATCTGGATGCGCGGCAGGAGCGGCAAGATGCACACCCCGACCTAGTCGACATATCCCATTCTTCCCACCAGATCCCCCCGCCTTCTCTCTGCAAAGACTGAAAGACGTACAGCATCCCATCATGGTATCTCGCACACATGCCAATCAATCCATGTGCCCTTCACCTTTTCATCCACCACACTGAACAGTTCGAATAACACAACCCCCTAAGCCAACTCACACCAACACAACCCATCTCACCTCCCGTCACAGTTAACCAAAAGCAAACCAGCACGCACATGTATCTGAGATTCCGCAAAAGGAGCAATGGGACTCGTGGAGTTGTGGGAGGTATCAACTGGACAGGGAGGTGGAGAAGTCACACTGTCAGTTCGAGTTGGGTAGGTGGTGGGAGACGCGTGGCAAGGACGCGTGGAGGAAAGGAGGGAAGGGAGGTGGGGGG
>JADGJF010001230.1:0-10705 GCA_027596845.1 Quaeritorhiza haematococci
GGTTGGTGCTTTGCCTTGGTTGATAGAAGTCTCGGTGCGCTCGAGGATTTTGGTGGAGGAAGCGGGAGTATTTTCGGGTGAGAGGAGGTGAAAAGGAAGGAGATCGGGAAGCGGGTGGGGTGTTGAAGGTGGATGTAGGGGTTCGAGTCGATGGCGATAGGATTAAAGTTGTTGTCTTTGGACGCGTTTTGTGTAATTGAGGGGTACTGTTTGGGCGCGTTTTCGATTTGGTGTGGAGACAACGCGGGTGGTGGGGTGGTGGTGTTCGTGATGCGTGTGATCGTGACAAGGATCGCGATGAAGATTTTTGTTGGCTCGCCGGTGTTGGCAAGGTAAGGTGTGGGTACGGGCGGGTTGTGGTCTGGCTGTGTCGATCGTCGTGTGAATGGGTCGCGGTGCTGAGTGTGGTGCTTTTATGGTGGTGGCAAGACAAACTCCGCAGTGGTATGGCTGGTGATGCGGGTGATGGTGCCGGTAGGGTGAAGGAGGGTGCTGCTGATCGCGTCGTCTGGTTGGTTTGGCTGCTGGGGCTGCTGGTGTTGCTGGCTGGGGAGGTTCGGGCGGTGAGTGGGTTTGGGTTCGGGTGGTTTAATTAATATCGCCGCCTCAGTTCAGAACGTCGAACGTCGCTACTTCCAGATCCGCGGATGTTGGAGATGGAAAGGGATGAAGAGGTGCGGGGTAGGTGGGAGAGGCGAATGACGGAGATCGAGGTAAGATTGATTTGATCTGAAAACAATTGATGGAAACAACACGCTGACACCTTTTTTCTTCTCTTCTTCCACAGAAAGGGATTGCGGACTGCAAGAACCAATTGATTTCTCGCAATGGGGTGGGAGGAAGGGCATCTGGTGCCGCAAGCAGGAAGACGGAGATGATTTTTGCGGAATTGGAGGTACGGTGTCGACGTCCTTTTTGCGCGTGTTTTTCGACGGAAGCCAAGGAATCTCATGTTTTTATTCTGTTCCCAAAAAAAGGAAGTGGTGGCGGTGCCGAACGCAAATGGTGCCGCCCATTATGCCAGGTATGTGGCGCCCAGAAGCTTCTTCTAGAAGTTGGAATTGGGAGATGTTATGAATTATTGGGTCGCTCATGAATATTTCTTCCACTTGAAAAACCAGAACGAACGAAAAGCGTCGTCATCTTGCCCGGCCTCCTCTGCCAGTCTAAGGATTCGCCTTCAAGAGCCGCACCTGTGGTCTTTAGGGGAGCATGTACAAAACGATGGTGCGGCTGTGGTGTATCAGACACGAAGCCGGTTATGCCGGGATTACCCGCCCCCCCTTTTTTCCTTTCTTTTCTCGAAGTTTTCCATATCTGTTTGATTTTTCTTTCAATTTTCATTTGGTGATGGATCGGTTGGTCGTGTACTTGGGATTTTTCGGTTGCGCGGAAAGGTAACGAGTTATGATGATGGCACGGATGGGACATTTTTAGGCCTTGAATCTCCCGCACTCTGGGAACGACGGTCGATGATTGAGGTTGGATTAGGTGGTAGGGATTTGGGATTTCGGATCGGGGACGCCGTTTCTGGAATTTTCGTCTTAATTCTTTCGATTTATTTGTTGGAATTTATTGGGCGTCAAACTCGGGTCAACATGCAGCTTCAGCGGCACGGAGAAAGGTGCCGAAATCGGAATCAACCAGGAAAAGCAGACAAGGGCAGAGGAGGAGGTTCGGGGCGAGGTTGGGCGAGGTTCAGAGGGGGGACTGGATGACGAAGTGACGGCGAAGAGATGGAGCAGGTTCGGAGCGAACGGCTGTGGTCAACGAGAGCGAGAAGATGACGCTACATAGAGGTGAACATGTCAGGAGGGATTTTGCTGGATTTTTACGGAGAAGGCAGTCGCGGTCAGCATGGAGGGGTACCACAGCCATCGTTTTTGTTGGGAAGCAAACGCAATGGGCTGTATTACTCTCGTTAACATCTCCGCCTTGCCCTTGACACTGGAACGGGAGATTGAATATGCCGCGGTGAGGAACAAAACGGGATAGGGAAGGCATTCGAATTACCCTTCAATTTCGCTAGATCTGGGTTTCGTGGACTCCGGGGGAGTGGACTGGATATAACGAAACTTATCATGCCAGGAAAGATAAGTAGCGACACGGGGAATCTAAGCAACGTTGGTAGAGTTCCTAAGACCACAACAGCCATCTCCACGGGAGTAATATCTGGGTGTCGGTCAGCAGATTTTGGACTATTCTACAGAATATTGTCGGCTTGGACCTTCAAATCATCGACCAACGAAGCTCGCAGCACATGTAAATGATATCGGCCTTCTCACATAGGAGGAGCTGGGTGTCGGCTTGCGGGTCTCAAGAACGTTTTCAAAGGGGCGATAATTTGTTGATCTTCAAGTGGTGTAAGGGATTTTGGAAAGGCGTGCGAGCGGAAGACAGTGGGCATTGGCAGTAACTTAATGGTAAGTCACCAAGTCCAATTGATACTCCAACGGCATGAACCGTGGCATCGTGGTATTGATCCAACTAACACCACACGACCCCTCTCCTCCTTTTAAAGAACCAAATGATGATACACCGCAAGAGATAGTATGACACTCAGTACCAGACTGATTCCTTCTGCGTCTATTGCCTCATGCCACACATCAAAGAACAAGTGTCGATTTGGACAAACAGATGGAGGCTTTGGATGTGCGAAATAATCCTATGTCGCGCTCCCATTCATTTCTGGTGCACGTGAAAATCTGAGAAATGGTCGAGTCTCTCGGGATCAGAGCAGCCGTCGTATGGTTCAGGCTTGATATCTCGTAAACCATTCGCATGTATAGCGGTGGGAGAACAGTTGAAACATCGTTTTTTGAATCCTTATGACTTAAAGGTATGGATCCGCTCTTTCTCCATTCTTCTCATTCGTCAACGCTTCATAGGCCTTCCCTCTAAAACATCCTTCCCCTTCAAATCAGCGTTTACCCCTCTCCATATCTTCTACGCTTCTTCGTCAAGAGTTGTTTTCGTCTCAGTACTCGTCGCCTCAGCCAGAACCACACCCGACTCGAATGATTTCTTCGGCCGGTTTCAAATACACGCCGTTGCACACACGACCTCCCTTCACATCACGACAAAGGTATTGGCACTATGAACAAACTGTATCAACAAGCCCTCGATTCCTTATTTCGTTGAGAAGAAGCCCTGAGCACATGCTCGGTGGCCCCAACCATAACAGGTATTGCGACATTAAGACGCAAACCAACGCCAAAGACACACCAGCAGTCTCAGCGCACACCTGCACATCCTTAGGATCTCCTCAAGAAACTCCCGACCTCTGCACTTGTAACGCTCGTCCATTGCTCAACCCCAAATTCTATTCATCCCTATGAAACCGAGCCTGCTCGTTCGAGCGGCTATCCTAGCGTTTCTCGAGATACGACTCAGGAATCTGCCAATGCGGTGACGTAAGTAATCGAAGAACAGTTCGGTAAGTTCATGCGTGTGAAATTCGACCATCTCGAAATCGAAAAGGCGGATGAAAAAGCGTCCCGAAAACTCACACTTTACCCATTTCCCCTAAACATCCGTCGCAGCCCACATGTCCATCAGAAGAACCGCCGAAAAGAACGAACAAACGGCTACGGGCTCCTCCACGAAGGGTTTTAGGGGTGTATTCTGGTCGACAGCACCTCTTGAGGATGTGTCATGATGTGAAACAATGAGTTGATTACGATCAAAACCACGCCACGTACATGCCGACTATCTTGCCCAACGCCACGTCGCCCTAAACCCAACATCCGCGACTCCTCGCTCAACTGCTACGATCCACATCACATCGATATCACATCACATTCAACGATCATCTTCCTCTCCAAAAGATCCCACTCGGGAACTGCCTCATGCGGTGACGCGGCGAACGAAGACCAGTTTGGTAAGTTCCTACATGCGGAATTCGACCATCTCGAAAAAGGCGAATTTGAGATTGAAGACCCGTCCAAGGAGATGAACTCAAACCTTTCCCTTATGTCGTCCCCCAAACATTCATCGCAGCCGTACGTTGATCCAAATAGAACCGCTGAAAACGAAGAATCGTTGGACCAAAGTGCTGGTGTGTGCATTCCGAACACAACCCAAAAATCAGAGTAGATACCGGTGTCGCCGCGTTCAAGACCCACTATGCGTATACCAAGGAGAGACCAGGGTCGGGGCGCAATCGATAACCTCACAGATGCAGGGTGGGCGGCTTTGCCGGCATTTTACCAGCAAGTTTTGAATTTCTATGAAGGGTTTGAAGAACATTTGGCGCAACAGAAGTCCAAGGTCGTTGGTGGCGGGAACGTTACAGCAATCTCATCAGCGGTGGAAAAAGTTCTCTCCGCATCACAGGTCTTCGGTTTGTTATGTCGTTCGAAACCATGCCCGGTATTGCTACTGCGGAATCGATCCTATGAGGTGCCACATAATCGACCTTCGATGCCCTGCTTGTCCGAGCTACAGCATGCTTGCCACTACACCACCATCATCACATTCATCGTCTTCAACGAGTCCACGTCAGATCTGCAAATGGGTCGTGTTCTGTCTCGTCGTCCGGCCTCAAACGCTTCCCACTCCCCTCGGAACTGGTACCCTTCGCTCGTGCTCGGCGTCTCTCTCTTCCAAGAGATCCTGGTACTCGGGAACCAACAATGCGGTGACGCGGCGCAACGAAGACTAGTTCGGTAAGTTAATGCATGCTCAATTATACCATCTCAAAAAAAGCGAAATTGAGATTGAAGACGCGTCCACAAAGAGAAACCCCAAATCTGATCATTATCTTCCAAACATCCCTTACAGCCCGAACGTCCATAAAGAACCGCAAGAAGGAAGACCCATCCGTCCAAGAGATATTTCCGAGATGGGGGGTGGCAGTTTCGAAAGGATTTGCGAGCCTGCGAAGGACAAAAGGGGTTGAATTTACAGCACGGACTTCTAGGTCGACATGGACGAAAGTGGAGCTCGCGCAATGACAGCGAACCAACGGTGCAGGTTGGAGCAGCTCCGCCAGCAACAGAAGACATTCCGTTAGAAACGAGCAGTGTTCATCCCTCCCATAAACACGCGCGACCACGACGTCAATCTGTCATATCAGCACCGCCAGTCCCAAGCGTTCCCTAAGCGCTATCCTCTCCCCTCGAAACTCGTGACCGGCGTGTGTCTCTTGCAAAAAATCCCACTCGGGAATCAACAATGCGGTGACGCGGCGCAACGAAGACCAGTTCGGTAAGTTTGTACATGCACGGTCGCACGATCTTATGAAAACGACAGATTGAAGGAGCGTCCAAGAAGTGAAACCCAAAATCTGATCATTATCTACCAAACATCCCTTACAGCCCTAACGTCCATAAAGAACCGCAAGAAGGAAGAGCAACAGGCGACGGATCCGCCCCAAGAATGTTGCTGAGATCGGGGGTCATATTCTCGAAGTCCGCGAGCCTGCAAAACATGTGATCATTGCAACGCACTAGTCAAACCCCTGGAGTAGCTTCGCCGGCAACAAAAGGCATACCTGTTCGAATACTGTACATTGTGCAGTCTCGGTTTTGCCGTACAGCCTCAAACGCTATCCTCTCCCGTCGAAACTCGTCACCCTGACTGTCGTGACTGTCTCACGTCTTTAATTTCTCGAGATCACACTCGGGAACTGGCAAAGCGGTGACGCGGAGAACGAAGACCAGTTCGGTAAGTTCCTGCATACACGGTCTCACCATCTTGGAAAAAACCAGAGAGTGAAGGAGCGTCCACAAAGAGAAACCCAAAATCTGATCATTACCCTCCAAAAATCCCTTACAGCCCGCACGTTCATAAAGAACCGCAAAAGAAAGAGCAACACGCACGGCTCCCCACCCCAAGAATATTCCGAGATCACGCGTCGCAGTTTCGAAAGGATTCGTGAGCCTGCCAAGGAAGAAAGGATTGGATTGAACGCGCAGACATTCAAGTCGGGGTGGACGAAAAAAAGTGGAGGCAGTGTAATGACAGTGAGTTTCAAGAAGCTTCGCCGGCAACGAAAATCATCCCTGGGGCGATGATCGAGGAACAGAAAGGACAACATGGTCGGAAACATTGGTAAAAGCTCGTTGGAAGTGAAGGTTGCCGAGGAGGCGAGCAGAAAGGATGGACCCAGATCGTCGGGAGGTGCGAGGTAGCGGGGAAAGGTTGGGGGTGGGGGTAGATCGGACAGGCTGGATTTGGAAGTGGGGATGCGGGTGGGATGTGACGATTTGGGATGATATTGGGTCGATGAGTAGATACAATTCCCCAACCGCCGGCATGTTTTCGTGTTTGGAATATTGGGTCGATCTCGGAGTTTGGAAGGGGTTTGGTTTGAGGGCACTGTTGCTGGATTCTATGTGTGAGATTGTCGGATGAGGTCGCGCGGGTTTCAAAATGCGCCTTTCATTTTCGTTTTCTCCCTATCGAATTTCGTTAAAATTTCGTTATATTATATCCTTTCTTCCTTTTCTTTCAATTCATTAGTAATAGGTAATAAGTTGTTGTAATAATAGATCAATAGAATGAATAGAGATGCCAGTTTCAATGGCAGATGTTGCGCATGCATTTCTGATCAAAAAATCCGTTGGGGTGTTTTTTTCCTGTTGGAAATTAATCTGGTGTTGGGGCTCCATAGCTGGCTCCATACCTCCGATTTGCGCCCCCAACTTCAAAGTGCTTCGAAAACTAGCCTGGAAATCACCGTCTAAAATGAAAACGACACACACACACACAATTGTGTAGCAGTCGTACAAAAATCAACAACCCCGACATCATCATGGCGAGCTTGCGGACTAGCTGGTAGATCCTTGATGAGGAACCAACTTGAAGAGACTGGACGATCTGCTGGTTGATTTGGCTAGTTTGCGCTTTCGTTGCACCCATATTGCACGGGGCTCTGTCTCACGGCGTCGGAATGTCGCTCGAGTGTCGCTTCATGGTTTTGGGAATGCAGAGTCTGAAGGGAGCGGGAATGTGGTGGGAATGTCGGATTCTGAAAGGACGAAGATGGATCTGGATGGTTTTGACAGATGTTTTGGAACTGGTTTTTGAATACGAGGAACAAGTTGAACGCCACTCTCTGCGCTCACAAAGTCTTTGCACTCTCAGCCGCACTCTCCATCCTCCCAACAACCCTCTCACCAACACCACCAACAATACCATACGATACCAGGCTAGACCAGAGGCTAGATACCACAATACGAAAATCAATGTTGAAGAAATATACAAAAAACATTTGCCAAAATATACAAAACCTCGCATTATATTTGTGCCTACATACAAGAAGTTACAGTAAAGTGAATTTCTCGACGTGAAATAAGTTATGGTAAAAAGGTATGGTATGGGTGGGATATAGAGTGGGAACTTGGATCCGAAGGGGTTAAGCAAGCGTGCTAACAGTACAGGAGTGTTCATGATCGAGTCTGAGTCCATCAAAAGCGGAGCAGAGGGGAGCGGCAGGGGGCTCACACCCATCTTCACAACATCATCCAAATAACCCCCACATTCAACAAATTCACCGCCCCAAACAAAACCGCAGATGGGATATTGGTGATAACCGCCATCGCCCCCGACTCCGCCATCACCATCATGCTCATACTAAACTGCCTAATCGCACCCTCAATATTATCCAACGTTTTCGTGAGGTTAGCAGCGACGGGGTTGTTCGCGATCGCAGCTCTCACCGCCGCGATTTGCGGGGCGATATCTCCTTCGGGTTTGTCTGCGCCCTTTTTCAATGCCGCTTTGATGATTTCATAGGGGGGTAAGGCGGTGTCTTTGCCAGGGAATTGGGTGTTGTTCCAGGCTCCTTCGAGATCTTGCTCCAACTGCGATAAATGCTGGATCTTTGCCAAAGAACTCAGAATGGCATCTGTATCCTTTTGGAACATAAACACCGGATCGGTCAAACTGCTTCCCTTCCCAATCTGCTCTTTCAAGGAGCGGATGTCATTGTTGACGGATGGGATGACGGTACCGTTTTGTTGGAGGGTTGTGAAGATTTTGTTGAAGAGGGGTTCGAGGAGGGTTTTGGAGACGTTGACGGAGGGTTGGGGGGGGATACGAGACCAGGATGTGTTGAATTTGTTGGCGAGGTCGATGACGGCGGGTTTTTTGTGGTCGCGGCGGAAGAGGAGGCGGTGGTGGATAGAGGAGGAGGATGAGGAGGATGAGGATTGGGCGGCGGAGGAACGGGCGAGGAGGTGGGCATAGGATGTTGAGGTGTGGTCGGCGGTGAGGGAGGAGGCGGAGGAGGAGGATATTGAAGGTGCCTTGGCATCCATCGGATGTGATGATACCAAGGCTGGGGCGAATAGGAGGAGTGAAAACACTACAAATGGTAGTGCTGCTGCTGTGGTCGCTCGCATGGTGGTTGTCTTTGTTGTCGTTCGATCCCTTGCAGGTAGTTGTTGTTGTTGTTGACAGTCTTGAGAAATGATGTGGGATGCCAAGTCCCCGTCGATTATATGAATTCTTTGTGTTTTCCCTTTAGGAGTCTAGAGCGTTATCCAGGAACCGCGATACAGGGGGGGAATTTCAATAAAACAGTTTGCTGAAATAACGAAATTCCGTGCAGGATTCCCGAGCTCTCCAGAGTGCGTGTCTTTGGTCTTTGGTAATGTACCTGTCGGGGCACTGCCAGGGGAAACTAAAGTTTACTTTGTGCGTCTTTGGAAGGAACAGACGCGATCGGGCCACTTGAAATTTTTGAACGAGTTGCGGTATGAAACTCCAGACTGCTCAGTTTCTGTGTTGAGATATAGGAGGAGCTTCGAGGAGGTGGGGGGTCCAGCGTACAACTTTTACCCCGTGTTTACGTTCGATATGTTCGCAGGGTATTTCGCGCATTTTGGTGCGTGATGGGGGATTTGTACAAATTGTCGCGCCTTCGGGATGGATGCGAGCTTACTCACAACAACAACAACCTCTAAACACCGGCGCCCTGGCCGGGGCGGTGATGGATGATGGATATCCACTGCGGGTTTGATGCACGTCGCCCGTCCACGGCGTACATGGAAACCAAAACACCCTCCACTACCTCTGCAGATGTAAACGCGCACAAATCAGATTCGAACCCTGATTCAAACCGTGTCTCAGCATGCCGTGCATGGATCTTACTCATCTTGACACCATCGTAAACGAGCGCCCTGCCGTATTCTCATTTGAGGCATGACGGAAATGAACAGCATGAACAGCCAAGAGCATGAAAAGCACAGCCAAGAGCACCATAGTGCCCAACGGTTGTCAGATTCCAAGGCCATTCTAACGTCGAGTCCAACAGTCCAACATCGGGACAACGATGGGATGCCTAGTGGTCTGGAGTAGTCTCAGCTACATTCCCAAACAGACCAAAGTACACTCCACAAACTCTGTTTCGACACCGTTTGGGCATTATGCGGAGTTCAAATCAAATACCGACACTCGAACCTGATTCGAACCCTGACTCGAACCCGAAATGGCGCCGGAATAGTACTTGAAGAATCGTCTGGCAGGTCACATCCAGACAACGTACATAGTGGAGACAGTTGCAGATGGGACCGTAATGTTCACGTAATGTTCAGGCAGTGTGTAAGGTGTGGGGATGTGTCCGGTGTTGTTGTCCGCATCCAGTCAACATCCAGCACGTCCAGCACATCCAGCATCTCATACGGTGCTGTATCTTGAAAAATCTGGACAAGCTTCTGATACATCGGACATTCGGCAGGCATTCGGCAGGCATTCGGCAAAGAGATGGGCAACTGGACGTCACCTTCATCAAGCAACACCAAGTAACTAAAATGGTTATTGGTTCTATGCGGTAACCAGTGCGGTAACTGCGGTCTGGGATTCTGTGGAAAAAAATATACAAAAATAACAAAAAGTTATCGCCAAATGTCGCCAGGTTCGACCCAACACTCAGTCCGGAAAATAGATTCAAAAAGGTCTGAGGTAAACGAGGGAAACAGAGCATGGATGGAAAAGAGAGGTAGAGGCATCGCACCATTAGTAAAGCTGAAGGATGGTGAAGTGAAGTGGTGTGGTGGATGTTTGGTGTGGGTTTGGAACGTTATGATGCCCATTATGATGTCCGACAAGAATTTTCGAGGAGGGATCTTCCAAGTCAGGGCTGTTTCTCAAAACGTTCGTCCGCCGACCCTTCTCTCGCATTTTGAGCCCCATGTTGAGGAGGGGGGGATCGTAATTCCCTTAGGGTGGAGTACCTATCCTCAAACGTCCAGCGACTCCATGATACCTTCAACAACTCGTCGACCTCTCCCAAAGTCTCCCCAGGCAAAACTAACACAAAGCGAAGCACCACATGTTTTGTACGACACACCAACACTGGGACCAAAATGGGTAAGCGTCTCCTCCATCACTTTTCAGCCTCATTCCCCGCCGTCCCCTCCCCGCGCCATCGCCGTCGCCGTCGTCCCCCGTAGTTACCCCCCTCTGATTCCTCCTCCACTGTTGGCATTGCACCCATCCTCCCTCCTTCTGAATCATGTATGGACTAACTTCTCGTTCTCTCTCCCCATTCCTCCTCCTTGATCCTGCGACGTTTTAATTGGGAATGAACCAGCATCAGAAAACAACAACACCCAAACTAACACCACCCCCGCTGCACCATCGACGTCGTCGGTGTTCCCGCAGTTGACGCCGTCGAACCCGGCTTCTGCGACGGAAATTTCGATGGTACTCACTTAGGAATCAGTGGTGGAGTTGTGGGGGAGGGGTGGTTTCGAGG
>JADGJF010001231.1:0-10689 GCA_027596845.1 Quaeritorhiza haematococci
GCATGGATCATGGCGTCCATGCACGAACCGAGAAACATGCCTCGCTCAACAACCGCAGACTCTAGGTTGCGCAACAAGAATTGGAACCATGCGTCAGACTCGAAAAAGACTCCGACATCGTCACAACGCAAGATGCTAAACGTGGTTTTTTCCAGAGGCATGCCCCGGTTCAAAAACCCCGTGTGTTGACAGTAGCGGTGCACGAGATCGTTGATCAACATGGGTTCGGCGATCGATTTCCACACATTGGTCGCGACACTCACGTGATTGGGACAGTCCTTGTCCTGCCGCACGCGGTGGACCACCCATCCACTCCCATCCCACCCACATTCGACGACCTTTTTCTCGAGTTCAGGCCGGATCACGTGCGGACCTTGTTCAGGAAAGGGGATCATGGTGTTATCGTTGTTGATCACGTGGTATTGTCCGGCATGCACCACAAAGTCGACCGTGTTCAAATGCGGGGGTTTCCATTTGAGGCAGGACTCCCATTTTTGGCGCAAGGGGTACGGCTCGAAAATCGGGACAAAGATCAGCCCATCGTCCCCCCTCACAGGACCGGCCGTCCAGAGGCCGGGGATCTGGTCCAACGCCAGAAACGTCTTTGCAAAGACACACACACACCCCGTTGCGATTTCCGCGACCAGCTCTTCCACCAGCCTGAGACGCGACCGGAAATCCTCGCGGTTCCGCACCTCTCGCCCACGCACCATCAAGACGTCAAAGACAAAGATCTGATGACAGTCCGGGAAGCTCAGGACCGGATCCGTGCCCACGATCTCGGCGTCCAACAACGAGTTCGCGATCCCTGGGACCGGGGCAATGTTGAGGCATCGGACGTGCAGGTTCTGCTCAAAGCTCCACATGTGCCCATTGCAGTCGATGAACACGAGACTCCGAAACCCATCTGTCTTTGGGGTCACGAGGTAATCGAGTTCGTTGACCGCGTCCAAGTGCGACTTTTGGAAGCTCTCTGGCTGGGCACCCACAAAGTAGGTTTGACCCGTGTGCTGCTGGTACCGAGACCTCACGGTTTCAAGTTCGTTGACGGTCCTGACTTGCTTTGACCCCTGGATGAGTTCCACCATTGATTGCAAGGCTTCAAAAAGCACCGCCGGTGCAGTTGCTTTGTCCGCAGCGGAGTCGGCGATGTATTCGATCTCGAGGTGGTGTGTTACTTTGGTGGTCCCTGCCTTGACGTCGTGGGTCCCCACCTTGGACAAGTCAATTCGAAACAGGTCAAAGGAAAAGCTGGACCGGTTCTGCACACGGATTGTCCTCGGAGTCTCTGAACAAGGTGGTTCCGATCCCGGCTTCTCACGAGAGAGCACTGCGTTGACCCCCCAGTCATGGAGGCGAAATCGGTCCACAAGGGTTTTCTTGATGCACTCGGACCGACCATCAGAGAAGATGCGTTTTCGAAGACCAGTGGCGTAGCAATAGTCCTCGAAAACGTCACTGGTGTTGTTGGTGTTGTTGGTGTTGCAAAGGTGGTCCCTGACGACATCGAACCGGTTGGGGGGAACAGGGATTCGGAATTCAAGCTCGAAGTTTTCGTTGGGCCGAATTTGGTAGTGAATTTGGTAGTGAACAAGACGGTTGATCTTGGCTTTGACATCCTCCATGTTGTTGTGATCTGTGATTGGTGTTTTTTCACGTCGGGGGACCCCCGCTTTTTATTACATTTATTACTTTTATTTCCTTAGTCCTTATTGGTAGATCATTGGTAGATCATTGGTCCTTGTTGGTCCTTGTTTTTCGGCGGCATCATTTGATTTCATAGAGTTCCTTCACATTAATGCTGTTCTCAGCTGCGAAATCGCAAAAGTCAGCAAACTTTTGTTCAGCACTATTTACCACTGCATAGGCGCTGATTTCCTTAACTTGCGTTTTTGACGGTGGTGCTGTTGAAACAGTAGATCCGAGTTCATTCAGTACACTCTCGAGTTTGGCAAAAGCCTGTTTAGATCCGTCCTTGTAAAAACCCACCACCTTCCTCAAAAGAGTGAGTGCTGCGACTTTTTTCTTACGAAGATCGGCATCGGGCTCGTCCGAAGCGGACGGTTGTTTCCATACCACCACCTGATTATTCATAATCACCTCTCTCAGCAACTGAACCGTATCCGTTTGGATGGGGGTGGAAAGGAGCGATTTCAAACGACTCAAGACACCCACTTTGGTGTCAATATCCAAGTCTTTGGGCCTCTCGCCCGCGGTGTGTAGTTGAGGAGACACATTGACCACGGCACGTGTACCCTCGACGTCAACGAACGAAACAGTATAGCTTTCATCGGCTGCGAGACGAAGGAAAGCCTTCATCACGTCTTTGTCCATTTCGTCCACTTGCAAGGTCGACGTCAACCGGTGCCTTTTGAGGTATCTCATCACGGACTGGGTATCAAAGTTACCCTTGATGCAGTTGGCCTTGCGCCACACGAGTTGCCGTTTCCCGTTCCGACGGGAAATCGTAGCGATGAAGTTATCCCCAGACAAGCCTTCCACACATTGGCCAAATCTGGCTGGCGCGAACGGGGGTGCCTTGCGCTTGGCTAATTGGCTGGCTGTGAACGCATACGGTTCCCGTTTCTTTTCAGTGAAGACCAACCATTTCTGTGGTTTTGGGCATTGCGTGCTTTTTTGAAGTATCGGTGGGAAAAAAAAAAGGTCCTTCTTTCTTCTTTTTTTTTACCGCCTGTCTTCAAATCCAATATGTTTGGTATTCCGGTCAAATCAAGTCTCATCAGCAAGCGCAATGGCCAGTTTTATCTCAACACACCTGTCTCGAACAGGCGTGCCCTCTTCATCGTCTGGTCACCTAGGTGCGGGGCAT
The DNA here is from genome assembly GCA_027596845.1 of Quaeritorhiza haematococci. Taxonomy (NCBI): domain Eukaryota; kingdom Fungi; phylum Chytridiomycota; class Chytridiomycetes; family Quaeritorhizaceae; genus Quaeritorhiza; species Quaeritorhiza haematococci. The sequence goes on from JADGJF010001231.1 coordinate 2,831, forward strand.
GCCATGCATTCAATGCCGAGCTCGAAAAGGCTGCTCGCGAGTTTCCGTTCACTCCTTACACCCTGTCCGGGGACCTGGAACCCAATTGGATCCGTCTCGCCAGGATCCGTGCGTACCCCACCATTTTCACCGTTCACAGCAGCAAGGACAGGTTCAGGAGATCGGATGGGAGCATCATGCCGGGCTGCGATCCCAGTTACAGGTGCTTGTTGCTCCCTTACACAGGGGGGAGAAGCGCCAAGGAACTGGTCGCTTACTTCAAAGAAGACGCCTAGGTACGTGGGGGTGGCGCGGGGATGTCCACGTCACGTTGTTCCTTCAATCTCTTGAGACGCTCCTCGACCGATTCACCCATTGAGTCATTGGTTTTGGTGCATACAAAGGACAAAGGTGCGCCGGCCGCTGCGATCGCAGACATGGGCTGGAAAGTGGGTCCGGTAACTTTTGGGAGTGAGGGCAGCGTTGGCTCCAGAATACAATGTCCTTCATTCTTCTTTTCCTTCTTCCCCTTTTTTTCTTGGTGACCAAACAAGCGCGCGGTTTTTTTTTTCTCCCTTAATGACCAAATGGTAGACGTAAACACATGGGGCCCCGCCACCTGGAAACTCATGTTTTCGGTGGCCGTCAACTACCCGGAATCCATTGACGAATCCAATTGGGAGCACATCAAGCACCGCGAACGCGTCCACATCTTCTTCGAGAACCTTCAACACATTTTACCTTGCCGGCACTGCAGGGACTCGTACGCCAGGTACATTCGTGAAATCCCGCTGGACGAGTACCTCAAGTCACGGAAGTCTCTGGTGTTCTGGGTCTACACCATCAAGCAGAAAGTCAACCAAAAGCTTGGCAAGAAACAGGATCTTCCATTTGAGCGCCTTTACGACGAACTCTTGTCAACCCGCTCGTCGCGCAAAAAAAAGAAACCCACGGGCGTGGTGTGGCGCGTCAACAAAATAAGCCTCAATAAAACAAACTTGCCAAGTACCTATAGTCTGGCATCTTGTGGTACATGAGCGACGTCACCATCGTCATGTACTCCAAAAGCGCCCGATGCAAAGTGGGGGGGCGGACCTTTTCCAGCACCGTTTCTATGGGGGTCGACATTTTCTTCAACATGATCGTTTCGTTTCGAGCCCGCTTGGTCTGGGCCTTGTGAGTTTTGGGGACCTGCCACGGCAGCGATCCGGTCAACACGTATATGATGACGTAGCCGAGGGAGATGAGGTCATCCCGGGGACTTTGATGGACCCCGATATGAGAGTTGATGCTCGTGTAACGAATCGTCCTCGCAAGGTTGCACTGCTCTTGGTAGTGCGAAAAAGGTTTGCTCAGGCCCAGATTGATCAAATGCACCCGGTCGGAGTTCCCAAAGACAATATTGTCGGGTTTGAGGTCCTGATGGACCATCTCCCCAATCTGGTGCAGGTCCGCAAGCAACATGATGCACTGCTGCATGACGCTTTTGACCAAGGTTTCGTCAGGTTGCTTCAAAGAGGACAGGGATTTCCCGAGGAGCTCCATGACCAGGATCTCGGTCCCATCGCCCAAGCGCTGGAACTCCCAGACTTTGGGCCAAGTGCCGCGGCGTTCCAGTTTCTGGTACACCTGGAACTCTTTTGCAAGCTGGCTCTTGGACGTTTTTGCCAGCTTGACCGCCACGTGCGTCTGGGTAACGGTATCAAGGGCCTTGAACACTTTCCCGTAGGATCCCTCGCCGATCACCTTGACGAGCTTGTAGCAATTGTTTAGAATGGTGTCACCGACCTTGAAACCCTTCATTTGTTACTTTTTTTTTCTCCCTTGACCTATTAAAACATATAATGTCACCGTCGCGATTCACTACCCATACCGTCAACAACACTCAGGTCCCTTTTACTTGCCTCAGCACCAAAGATGCATCCGGGGTAGGCGACGGGTCGTTGCACGTCAAGAGGGGAACAAGCATTTCCAAAAAGTTGTTTGTCGGATCTACCCTGATCACCGAGAGTAACCACGTGGTCAAGAACATCCAGGTGGTCAAACCCACGGCGGGGGACAATGTCGTCATCCAGGGGTCGGTCCCCTGCACCATCATTGCCCCTGTTTCCGGGTTGGCGAGCTTGACCGTCACCTTCCCAGCGAGCCCCGTGGATGGCCAGATCGTGTCTATTACCTTCACTTAAAGCGTCTCCAACTTGACCGCCTCAGGAGCTTCCTTTTTCGCCAATTCCTTCAGCGGAACAGTCGCGGCTGGGACCAAGCTCAAGTACGCCTACATCCAAGCGGACGCGAAATGGGTCGCCATCGCGTAAAGGCTTCAGTCCGCAAACAAAACGTAGCCAAACCCGTTTTCGATCACAAAGACATTGTGACACACTCCGACCACATTGAGCTGACAGCCCAGGACCGATGGACCGAAATGAAGCTGCAGCTCGATGTTGTCGAACCTTGAAAAGTTTAGATAGCCACCGCTCGTGTCACGAGATGCCGGATCCAAAGCAAACGCCATGCTGTACACGTGCGGATTGCTCGGTGTGAATTTCCCCAACGGCTCCACCGTCCGCAGGAACGTTTCGTCTGTCTTGCTGATGCGCTCCTTACCGTCCACCAGCAAGAGCGCGTGTGTGATGAGCGGGTCTCTGGTTGCCACCCGCCTCGAGAAATAGAAAAAGTCATTGTTGGCCAGGCTCTTGTGCTCTGTCAAGAAGAATACCACCACCTTCATGGGGTTGGCAAAATCCAACCGAAATTTGCTTGACAAGACCGATTCCGACACGTCGTACACGATGGGCCCTTGCCACTGATCGAACGGGAAACGGTAGGCCCGGGCAGCCACGTCCGCGCGCTGGGCCTCGGACAAGTGGATGTACTCTGCGACCACGCTGCACTGAAGGGGCTGCGGTTGTGGCGGCTGCGGCCGGGCTTCATCGTCCACAAACACACACTTGCTGAAGTCGCGGAGCTTGACCACGATGGAGACATTGGTCAGGCCGAGAGCGATCAAGGGCAAAAAGCGCGACGGGTCCCCGGTGAAGAAAAAGTCCAGCGGCACGTACAAGGCCATGGCAGGTTGGGGTTCGTGCAGGGAAAAGTAGGCGTGCTCCGAGTACCCTGTCATGGAGTCCCAGAGCGGCTTTTCAGACGCGGTCAGCTTAGAGGACTGCAGGACGCGCATCATGATCCCTTCCCGCCTCTCCACGATCTGACCCCCGACCCTCAGTTGGGCCTCCTTGATCACCACGTGCCCTATCCTGTTGCAGTACCGGTAGATAGGTTGGTCGGGGGCCTTGACCAAAGGTGGGAGCCGAATGGACAGGAACACCCATCCCAAGAGGTCTTCACACCGTGGGACCGTGCACGTGACCGTTTTCCCCCAATCAGTACGGTCGTTGAACGGAATGTCCACAAACTCTTGCGATATGTTTTCGAGTTTCAGTAAAAGCTGTTGCTCGGTTTGTTGCTCCGAAGTGTACAGCTGCATGACGGCGGCCCGATTCGGCATGTTTGTGTTTTTCTTGATTTTGTTGGTTTTTTTAATCCCCCTGTTCAGGCGCACCGACACTGTTTTTGGTTCAATTGCTTCACGGCTTCCATCAAGATGACGACCACTCGCGAGTAATCCATGGCGAGGTACCCGTTTTCGTCTACCACGGCGACCTCGGGGAAATGCTGCATGAAGTCTTGGGCCAAGAACCCGAGATGCGTTTGGTCGTCGCGCTGGTCTTTCCACTGGTATCTGATGGTCCGGATGCTGGAGATCTTGTCCAACGTATCTGGGTACACCTCGTTCGAAACAACGTTCTTGAGGCGTTCATCGGAGCTCGAGCTCACCGTCCCCCCGACGTTGACGTTCCCGCCCACACCAAGGCCACCCGTGACGACCAGAGCCCCTGTGGTACTTGAGGTGCTCGTGGTCGTGAAGTTGATGGAGGCCTGGGATGCAGTCAGGTGCTCGGGTTTTCAGTTGTTCCATCCGTTGGTGGTCCGGCTGACGGTCAAGTTCCCGGCAACCCACATGGCCTTGGATACACCGACGCCCCCGGCAACCGTCAAAGCACCCGTGATGCTGGTGGATCCCGTGGTGTACTGCAGGTTGATGCTCAAAGTGGCCGCACTCAGTTGGACACCGATTGACCCGGTGGTATGCAGGTTCAGGTCTCCCTGATTGTTCCGGACAAACATGCTGTTCGGCTCAACGGTCCTGAGGTTGCTGTTCTTGACGATGACACCGTGGTTACCCAAGCCCGTGTCCGTGAGCAACCGAAGGACCGTACCAGCTTGGTCGCCCGTGGACGCGTTCTCCAAGTTGAGTCCCAAAGTCCCGTTCAAGGTCCCAATCAAGTACGTGTGGTCCCTGATGTACAGGTTACCTCTGATTGCGGCACCGCCCGTGACAACAAGAGCACCTGAGGTGGTCAACGTACTCACAGTGGTCGCCGACATGGTGACGTTGCCTGCGAAGCTCGAGGTATTCCCGACATTGAGGGCTCCCCCGATCCCGACGCCCCCTGTAGGCACCACCAATGCACCAGTGGACGTGGACGTACTGGGCGTCGTTCCCGCAATGCTGAGCAAGCTCAAGGACGATGCACTGGAAATGTTGAGGGCCCCACCTACTCCGAGCCCACCTGTGACTATGAGTGCCCCCGTCGAGGACGATGTGCTTGTGTCGGTGGCCGTGGCGAACACGACTCCCCCAAAGTAAGCTCTCCTGCCGACTGCAATCCCTCCAGCCGTCGTCAAGGAGCCGCTGTTGCTGGCACTGGTCGCGTCGGTGGTCACGGAAATGGACACACCTCTGGGGATCCTGAGTGCGCCCGCGGTGGTGGACGTGCTCGGGGTCGTGTCCATGACTTCAAAGGTTCCAGCGCGAAGCACGGCGTGGTCCTGGATGCTCACGTTGAGAGTGTCGCTGGACGTTGGAGTGATCCCGGCAATCAAGGTGTTTTCGCTTTCGCGGTAAAACAACCCAACGTTTCCAGAGTAGTACAGCTGGACCGTATCGCCACTGACAGGCCCTGCTGTCGTCCAGCTTGTTTTGATGGTCGCGGTCCTCGTCGTCCCGGTGTAGGAAGCGATCCTCTGGACCTGGTTGATCGCGGATCCGGACGTGACTCTGACCCACTAGAACTGGTAAAAGTTGTTGGTGGTGTTGGCCGTGGGTGGCAGAATGAAAGACGTCAGGTTGGCCCCGGTTTGGTCGCCCAAGGTGAACGACAAAAACTGTGGGTCGTCCACCACATCCCCAACGCCAGTGTCGTTAGCGGTTTGAAACTTTTGGAACATGATCCCTGTGTCACGTGACGTTAGGGATCCTGAGTTGAGGAGGATGATGTTGTCGTTGATGAAGATGTTGGAACTGGACTGGCCGGAGTTTTACAGAAGTCATGGTTTTGCACAATGGCCGAGATTTTTTTTTGAGACCCACTCACGTTGGGGGGTTCACTTTAGTTTACCACCGGTTCACTTTAGTTTACCACTGGTTCGCTGGTTGTTTTTACCCGGTTTATTGTTTGCCCGGTTTTCTTTACCCGGTTTTAATTCGCCATGCATTCACCGACGAACATCTTGCGGCATCCTTTCTTGCAATGGTCCTTTCCCGGGCACGTGCCTCGGACTCCGATGCACCCACACGTCATTGTCTTGGTGTCGGGGTTGAAAATGTTCCAACACATGCGATGGACACAAGACTGGAACTCTTGCTTCTTTGAGTTCTTGACCGTGACAGGTCCGGTATCTCTTAGGTTCAAGCTAATTTCCTTTCAACGATGAAAGGCTCAGGCTCGGAATACCTCCACATAACGACGGCGGCCACGACCACCACGACCACCACGACCACAATGAGAATAGCGACGGCGTACGTGTAGTGCATTTTTGTGTCTGATTTTGAGTGTAATTTTGTGTATTGTCACTAAAAAAAAACTTTAGCCCAACGCATGGTGGACCATGATCCTGACCAAATCCGGAAAGGATGTTTTCGAGGCCCACCCCAATCGCGTTCTGGCCTTTGAATAATCTCCAACCAGGTGATTGACCTCAAGGGGACGATGGTACCTCTGGTCCGTCCTGACAACAACCTGCCCAGTCGCATCGTTCACCCCAATCTCTGCAATCCCTTGCCCAACCCAACGGATTTTCACCCCGATTTTGACAAAGGCGAGCTCCACAAATTCTCGAACGGAATGGGTTTTGCTCGTGGCGAGGAGGTAATTGTCGGGTGCGTCTTGTTGCATCATGAGCCAGATACCCTCCACGTAATCCTTGTAGTATCCCCAATCCTGTTTTGCGTCCAGGTTACCCAGGAGCAGTATTTCCGCGTTGGCTGGGTCCGAAAGACCCTGGGGGCGGCAGTGGTACCGCGCAACGTGGTCAGCAATCTTTTGGGTCACAAAGGTTGGCCCCCGCTGTTCACCTTCGTGATTCAAAAGGATGCTGGACACGACAAACATGTCGAAGGCGTCCCGGTAGTAATTCGCAATATGGTGGGCAGCGAGCTTGGAGATGCCATAAGGACTCACGGGCACCATGTCCGATCGCTCCGTCAGAGGCGAGGTGTGGTTGGCGTTCCTGAACATCTCCAAGGTACTGGCTTGGTATACCTTCGTCGTCATTGATAGGCCCAGAGTCTTGACGGCCTGCAATATATTCAAGACCCCGATCGTGTTGACCTGGAAGGTGTACTGCTCTATTTCAAAGCTCACCTTGATGTGTGACATGGCCGCCAAGTTGTAAATCTCGTCGGGTTTCACCCGCTGAATCACGGACGTGATACTCATAGCATCCGTCACATCCGAGTAATGCAAAACGAGCCTGTTGAACAGGTGATCAATCCGTTTTGTGTTGAAGGTTGACGCACGTCTGACAATCCCATGGACTTGGTACCCCTTGTTAAGCAAGAACTCGGCCAAGTACGAGCCATCCATCCCGGTGATACCGGTGATCAATGCGATTTTCATTCTTTTGGTTTTGGTTTTGGTTTGGTTTGCGTTTGGTTTGGTTTGGTTTGGTTCGATTTGCGTTTATTGCTTACATCCTTACATCCTTATACCACCCTCCCACCACCCACCACCACATCACCTTGACAGAACGACCATGTCACCCCGACGCAACCCGCCGAGAGGTCTGCAATGTCAGCAAACGCAGGTCGCGTCAAGTCAATGTCGAACGACCCTCCGCTTGGCAGTCGATCCATGATCTTGCAAACGGTACTGCCTTTGGGTCCCGTGATGTGGACGTAGCGACCGCAGAGGCTGTTCTCGTTGGGGTTGGAACCCGGAGTGTACCGATCGAAGATTTCGGAATTCAGTGCACAGAGCCGCTGATCGTCGAGAATTGGGAGTCTGCATGCACCTGCAGCGCCGTTCCCATCGTAGAACGTAGCATCGCCAGCAACTCCTTGAGGGCGGGAGGATACCGTGGGTAAAACCAAAGCCGTTATGAGTGTGATGAACAGCATTATCATTTGGGTTGTTTTTTTTTCTCTCCCGTTTTTTTATACCTATCAGTCAGCAACATGAGATGCAAATGCAAGATATCCACCGGCGCTTGCTGCAAACGGGACGCTCTTGAAGGAGGGAGTTACTGCTGGCAGCACGAGAAGCCGGAGAGCCAGAAAAAACGGTGCAACGCCTTGCGCCGCCCAGGTGTCAATACCAGGCATCCACCCAAGCGCAAGCGGTGGAAAAAATATGAAAAACACTATTTGACGACAAACAAGGCAAAGGCAAAGACGAAGACGACAACCAAGACAAAGACAAAGACGAAGCCGCTCCAGACTCAAATAACCCGGCCGCTGGCCCCGTCTTCGTTTCCAGCTTTGGTGTCGGTTTGGTTTTTCAACGTGTTTTTGAGAATGCTGGAATGAATTGGCGTTGGCG
>JADGJF010001232.1:0-10672 GCA_027596845.1 Quaeritorhiza haematococci
ATTTGTTTAAGGTTGGTATAAGGGGGGGGGCGGGCTAATTCAATTGGGAAAGTGCAAATTGCGTAGGGCGTTGTTTGCACGTGAATGCTTGGAAAGGGAGTTGCTCTTGGTTTGTGGGCTTGTCTGCTCACATCTACCTTCCCATCTTCCACGCGCGACTCGCTATGCCATTCCTCTCCAAAGATGGTTCAGCAATCTCAAGCAACAGGTGAGGAAGGGTGTCGGGCGGTTGAAGTTGAGGGTGTTCGGTCACATTGAACAGGGTTTGGTGGGTTCAGGCGAAGGGAAAGTGGGATGGGGATTTTGAGTAGGGATGTTTCCGGGAAGAAGGGAGGAAAGTTGGGGGTTTTCAAACGTAAAGGCATGGGTACTTGCCTGCCGTCAGAAGTGACGGACGAAATGCTCCTCCATTTCATCAATACTTACATTTGTCCGCAAATGTATCTTCTTCTCACAGGTCGCCTCAACCTATCCAACCAAGGCCTCACCTCCATTCCCGACATTATCTGGGACCCAGACGCCCTCGCCGCGGCGCAGAAGAAGACCGTCGATGTGTCGTTTGACCGTTCAGGCGATACGTCTTGGTGGGAGGTGACTGATCTTACGAGGTTGAATCTGGCTGATAATGCGATTGAGGAGATAGATCCGAGAATTGGCGAGCTTGGTGGTTTGATCTTTTTGGATGTAAGTTGGGGGTGTAGTGTTGTCTTTGTGGTCTGGCCCGTCTTCTTGCTCGAGATAGCAGTACAGGACTGGAGTCTGATTTCTTTTTCCTTCTGTTGCAGATTCACAACAATCGTATTCGGTCTCTACCCGAGGAACTCTCGCAGCTCTCTAACCTGAGCATCCTCAATCTGGGCACCAACGCGCTTACAGACATACCGTTTTCAGTATTCGAGCTTCCTCTCAAAGAACTGTATCTTCAGGGCAACAATCTTACCATCCTACCGGACGAGATTGGACTTTGCACGCGCCTTACCATCCTAGACCTTTCAAACAACGACCTGGCATCCTTACCACGCGGCATCTCCCGACTCACGGGTCTCACGAAGCTCAACATCTCCAAAAATCGCCTTGAAACGCTTTCCAATGTGAATTTTAGCGCGTTCACGCAGCTTACGGATTTGGACTGCAGCAATAACTCTTTCGTGAACCTGTTTGGCGAAGCCACCACGCGTTTACCCGCGCTGCAACGGCTAGATCTCAAATACAACAAACTCACCATCGTTGACGACGACGTAGTGTGCCCAAACCTGAAAGAACTCTACTGTGGTTTCAACCGGCTTACTAGCGTCGGAAGCAAAGCGGTGGGCATCATCGCTTCGGCAGTAGCATCTCTCGAAACACTGGATATGCGGGACAATGTATTGGAGATACTGCCGCCGGCAGTGCTTGAGTGCAAGCAGCTAAAACGGTTGGATATTAGTAATAATTCGGTGGGGAAGCTTCCGCCCGAGTTGGGGTTGCTTACGGGATTGAATAGCTTGGTGTTTACAGGGAATCCGATTAGGGGGTTACCGACTACTGGGACACAGCGGTTGCTCAAGGCTTTGAGGGATCGGATTGTTGGTATGTGAGGGTTTGTTTGCTCCTGTTCTTTACTCGTACTGGTTTCCCTGACTCAAATGCGTTTACCTCTTGGTTTGTAATGCTACCACCTTTGTGGAATATGAAGTCGCGCAGCCCGAAGAGCAAGGCAACAGCTCCGATCCACCCTCCTCCTCTTCGACTTCAACCTCCAGCACTCTCCCACAACAAACCATGTCTGCCCAAGAAGCCGCCACCAAAACCTGGGATCTTTCCAACAAGAACCTGTCGGACTCAGATATCCGAGAATCTGATTTGGCCGCCCTTCCATACATTCCATCCAACGTGATTCTGCACCACAACAAGTTGACCCGTGTTCCAAGTGCCTTGTTGTCGAGTGCGGTTGTATCGGCACTGCGGTCACTGGTGTTGCATCATAATGGGATCGTGGAGTTTCCAGTGACGGTTGTGATGCCAAATCTGAAGGTAAGATTGGTTTGAACTGGGATTCCGTGCTGATTTGTCTCGCTCCTCTCTGATCTATTCACTTCCTCTATGCCATGGTGTTCTACAGGTCTTGGACCTCTCCTGCAACTCCATCTCCCGCCTGCACGGTTTCCCAACAACCAACCCCCTCTTCCCCTCACTCATCGAGCTGAATCTCAACAACAACAGGATAGAGGGCACCTTCCCTGCTCCCTCCCTGTCCACCCCGTCGCCCTCATCTTGCACATTGTTCGCATTCCACTTCCCAAAGCTCACCACCATACTGGCCTCAGACAACCGAATCACAGAGATCAACGTGGAACCCTTCCTAGATCTCTGCAATACAACAGCAGGCGGAGGAGGGATGTTGCAGATTCTGGATTTGAGTAATAATGATGTGTCGAATGTGCCGCCGAGGTTGGGTTTGTGCGGGACTTTGAGGTCGTTGAATCTGAATGGGAACAGTTTTAGGATGCCAAGGAGGGCAATTTTGGACAAAGGTGGGACCCATCTTTGCTTTAGTCTTTTCTCCACTCATTATCTCTGACTGTTTGCGGAAACCCCTCACAACTCGTTATTGAATTCGCGTTTCAGGTACCGATGCGATTCTCGCATATCTGAAGGATCGAATTCCCACATCATAGCAGCTTACGCAAACATCAACCTGCGATATACTGAGGCTCACATCGGCAGAAGGGAACCGAGTTTGAATTCAAACGGTTTTTTATGCTGAAAAAGAAAAACGCCGAGGCCAAAAAACCTGAAATTTCACTTGTAACTGTACTCAAAAGGAAAAACTAATGAAAAAAAAATCCAACCCAAGCCTGCCATAGAGAGAACGCCACGCTGCAGCTACAATCGTAACCCTCCCCAAAATATATACGAAACCCAATACACAAGCACCGGCCGCTTCTACTTTTACTTCCTTCAGTCCAGCCCCGCCACACGTCAATAAACCAATCTGATCTCGTCCTCCCATTCCTTTCATTACGCCGTAGTACCCTTAGGCCAAATACCAATAGCCACGAAGTCATCTACAACCGCGCGGAGGTTCTCCTCCGTCATGGTCGGAATTTCGTAGTGGAAGCCCAACTTGGTTTCAACCTTGCTACCATCCACACTCAACGCATTGTCCTTGAGGAGTTCTTTGTCCAGGTACGGAGTCAGGGGGGTGTTGATGACGCCTGCGGCTTTGCAAAGCTCTGACCAGGGTTGGAGGTGCTTGTCGTTAACATCCTCTGTGACGGATTCCAAATTGAGCTGCCCAAGAAAAAACGATATTCGTGTAAGTTTCCGGGCGATATGGTGAAAGATGGGGCATAAAACGCAGTCCCAGCAAATCAATCCAACAGGCAAGTTACGTATGAGGACTAACGAGAAATAGGATAGGACGAGAAGAGGGAATACTCCAAATCTATGCGACAGAAACAGAAGAGGAACAGTCAGCTCAAAGTCCAAAACTTTACCTTGGCAAACTGACTGATCACAGTCCCTTGGAAGCCCGTTTGAATGCCGAAAATCTTCTGGATGTGCTCATTGACTGCTCCTTGGTCTGAATTCGAACAGGCCAGGAATACATCGAGTTAGATTTTCAGAGCAGCAGCTTTGTTCAACTTTCCCTCAAATGCATTGTCGCGTCTCCCTTCCGTTATACGCATGCTTTCGTTACCTGTATTCGACTTGTCCGCCAGGTTGAAGATCTCTACATGCCCGGCCACGACGGAGTCCGACCTGCCACCCTTCTCATCTTTTGATGCAGCGACATGCCACAAAGCTCGGACCTATGAAAACGGGAAAGATTACCAACGACAATCATGGACCGTTGGTAGGCTGCAAATGAGACAACTCCCTAAGAACTACAAGCAACCAATGCGATCTACTAGCTTGCAGAGAAATCCATCCTTCCGAAAGATTCTTTGAGCCAGAATACAAGCAAAGCACTGCTTGAGTTCAGAAAACACGTACCACATCGTGTACGTGCACGGTGTTGATCTTCAGATCCTTCGTCCACAGAAGCTTCATCTCCTCCTTCAGCTGACGGTAGACGGCGCCAATAATGAGTCGAGGCGCTTTTTGAGGGGAATATCAATCATCGGAAAAGAGGATCAGTGCAGGGTCAGCACAGATTTCTCATTTGCAAGTCCTAACAAGGCCTGTTTTTCTTCCCGAACGAACGCAGCACGAAAACGAAACCCACGACTTGACCGTAATGCTTTCAACAGCTTCACGGTTAGGTTTGAGGAGGAGGATGATACTCACTAATGCCAAGGATATCGTTGGGACCGTACACGATGGCTGGGCGAACAATGACAAGCGGTAACCTAATTTAAAGGAGAGGTATGCGAAGGAGCCGAAGGCAAAGGGAAATGAAGTTTAGAATAAACAGAATATACCGCATTGACAAAACAGAAAGGAACAGAAACTCACTCCTTCAGTTTGCTGATTTCCTCTTCAGCTTTCAACTTGTACTTGGCGATCAGTGTCCATGGCTTCAGTTTGCCCTCCTCATTGGAGGGCTTTGAGGTCGACTCGTAGACCTGGGCGGTGCTCACTTCAATGAAGGCCTTAACCTTCCGCTTCGCGGCTTCCTTCGCAGCAGTAACAGTGACTTGGTACACTTTCTCTTCGTAAACCTCCTCTGATTGCCCGTATTTTGTCTCGGCCGCGAGGTTGAAGACGTAGTCGAACTCTTTGCCGTCGGGGAGGTTGAAAACTCTCTCCGCGGATGCTACAAAAGTTGGGAACCACAAAATAGCAAATGATTCACGAAGATGAGGCAGGAACTTTGACTAAGAACACACAAGTCATCAGCCCAGTCCCCTGCCCTCCGGCTTTTCATTCCTTCAAGCGAAGATACCCACCAGCCTTTGACAGATCGGCCTGCTTGAACTCAACACGCTTATCCTCAAACACCTTCTTGTGCCTTTCGGAAAGATATGCAGTCGCGGGCAATACTTTGTCGGACACCCGGACAAAGTCAACGAGGTTGTTCTCGACCAGGTAAGCAACAAAGTTGCGGCCGATGAAGCCGACACCGCCAAGAACAAGCACCGATGGAGCCATTGTTGTATGCTTAGATCTAATAGTAATGTGTGGTGGGGAGCGTGTGGTGACATCGAAGGGCGAAGAAATGGTGCAGTATGTGGGAATGACGGTAATGGCCCCATGGCAAGCAAAAGGTGGAAAAATGAAGGGCGGGGTCAGCAGAGACAATAGTCAGATCCCATAGTCCGACAGGAAGAAAGTCGGACATTTCAAGTTCCTCAACGGAGGACCGAAGAACACCGCACAAGAAAGAATGTCATCATTTCGGAAACAGCGAGTTTCCACGCTGTGCAGGAAATGCCCTGAGTACCAAACAACAAAGACACAAAAGGTGCAGGCAACATCCGACATTTGCGCAAACACCTCAACAGCAAGACCCTGTTTGGCCAAACCGTCCAAGTCGGACGGCCAGCCGTTGACAGTCAGACCCACCTTCACAAACGCTGTCGCTGAACTCGATACTGTCTGATAGAAAAAGGAATGTCAAACGAAGTCAATGATTGTTTATTTTCAGGTGACATGGTTGCGTAGAGATTACGTTCTCCACGATATCCGACACATGATAGCGACTTTCTGAAAGTACCGATGACGGAATGGAGGAGACGGGGAGAGAAGCGGGGCAGAGTGGAAGTTGCGTACCGTGTCGGGTGCAGACCTACCTCACTGTGTAGATTCGATTTGGTGGCTGGCTGAAGAAAGACTGTTGACCCTTGTGGGTTCTTGTGCGACACGCGGGTAAGCCCGAAGAAGGTTTCGATCGGTGAATAGGTAAAACATGCAAGAGCTATGCATGGAAAAAATGATTTCGAGTTGGTATACATTATGATAGAGGGGTAACTACACAAAACTCTCAGATCTGTCCTAGTATGGCTTCGATTTCGTCTCGCTCCCTTCTATTCTCACTCCCGAAGCTAATATCAAGACACACCTTCGCCCCTTCCAAAACCTTTTGGCAATCAGAAACAATCACATCTGGCAATCCGTTAACACCACCATCGTCGCATGATCTCCTTGCGGAATGAATACAAGAAGCATTCCACAGCAGTTTTCCTGAAAGTGATGTTTGCAAACTGACCATTGGATGAAATCTTTCGTATGAGACAAGATACATCGCTAGAGCGTATCTTGCCAAGATGGCTGCTTCCATCCATCGCCCGGCATTGATACATTTCTGTACCTGCCTAGAGAGACGCGAAAAGATGGGAAGCCTCCAAACAATTATGGATGAGTTTCTTTCGGATAGCTTAGAGTCCTGAAGTGTTTCGTCTAATGAAGGTCGATTCGAAGAAGATTGTGCAGTACCCACGCGGATCAAGAAAGAGAGAAGATCCGAATGTCGTCTGAGGTAATCGGTTTTCGGTAACTTCATTACTTCTGGTAGCGGCAGAAAACTGAACACGGCCAAAGTGAACGCTTGGATGTCCGTGGCAATTGCTTTCGAGAGGACACCGCAGGGATTCGTATGATCGCAATCGATTGAGTGGTACGGACCGTCGTCCTTCAGTTGCTTCGCCAACCAGTCATCAAATACGTCCTCGGGCGGTTCTACAGAGTCGTCACCATCCATCAAAACGTCCACCCGCGGGAAACCACCCGCCCGTAAAAAGTCTTCTCCACTGTGAAGCACATCACCTTTCCCTTCGCCTCCGCATCGCTCACATTCGCACAAGAACGCATACTGCTCCGTAAGCTTCCGCCGCCTTTCCTGCCTTGTAAGCATCGAGTCCACATAACCAATCGTTAACTCTTCGTCCGCAGTCACATCCCTAATGGTGCGCACGACTTGTGTCCTCCTTTCATACGCAACGACACAGTTTGGCAGACAGGAGTGATTCAATAAAGACCCCAACGGAAATGTTCCCTCTACGCCTGTCGGAAATAGTTGATCGTCGTGGATGCTGAAGTTGTTGCAACGGAACTGTGCAAGGAGTTGGACGAGCCGTTCTTTTGATAATGGGTCCGAAGCAACCCCATCGTCAATATTGTTGTTCATGCTTTTGCTGTTGACCAGAAGCTCGAATGCCTCGGAAGCAATATCGTTGACTAGATCCTTCGTAGTACGGTCTAGTTCCTCGTAATGCGATACAAGCCCTTCGAGCGCTTCAACATTCAACCTCTGATCATACTCCTCCTCTTCAACCCGTTGCTGCCTATCCCGCTGCAACAACGCAAAACCAACCTTCACCAGCATCTCTAAATCCATCTCCCTCTGATCTTGCTGTGCTCCACAACGCGATTCTCCATCAACCCCCTCGTTCCTTGTTGTCTTCCTCTTAGCCCACCTCCCACACAAGATCTTGTGCCCCCCTCGACCCCAATCCCGCCTTTGACACGTCCTGCCACAATATTGAGCCTTCTTGCACGCACCACATCGAAGCAAAGCGTCGAGCGTAGCGGGTGGATGTAGACACCAATGGCAAAGGGGCGGCACTGAAGAGTCGGTGACAACTGCCTTGAATTGAGGTGAGACAGTTGCCAGTGCAGGGTGGCCGAAAACGGCGGTTCCGGCTGGTATATTCACCGTCGATATGACGCGGCGACCATGTGCGGGGGATATGTCGGTGTCGGAGAGGAAAAGGTGGTGGGCGGCGAGAAAGGCATGGAGCAGAGGTTGTTCTCTCATAGCGGTGAAGGCAGATGAAAGTTTTTGAACTTCAAACAAAATTTCTGTGCGACCAAACAGAAGCATAGGTGTTACTTGTTGGCGGAGTTCGAAAAGGCCAGGATTTCTCAAGATTTAGGATTTACGTTCATGCAACTGCAATTCTCCTCAAAGTGCTTTCTAGGCCCGCAATGTATAAAATGGATCCTGTATGGTGGAGTGGTAAGTATATGGGTAGGATACTGATTGGAAATTTCACGGCGGTGCAGTGGTTGCGCGCTATCATCAGAAGCGGACATTTTGGGCCGACTCCCTGATATTTGACAAATGAAAACGGACAAACTTGACGATGGGAAGAGTTTTCTCTAATTATAGATTCATGGCAATTCGAGGAAAACTATTGGACAAATGAAAACGGACAAACTTGACTATGGGAAGAGTTTTCTCTAATTATAGATTCATATAATTTCGAGGAAAATCTTTTTGGCTTGGAGTCCGGTGTGGTCATTTTACGATCTGATTGGATGAAATGATGTGGGCGATTTGAATCCATCCTCAACCCAGTCACCCCCAACCCTCCCCATCCGCTCCCTCACCTCCTGCCATCCAGGGACAGAACCCATGGCCCCCGCCTTTTCGCACGCCATGCCAGAGGCCGCAACCGCATAGCGCAAGGCTTTTCCAACGCAGCTTACGTCAAACTGATCCTCGTCCTCCCGATCTTGGTCCACAAGTCGTGCCACAACCGATCCAACAAAAGCGTCACCAGCTCCTGTCGTATCCACTACTGATATACCGGGAAAGCATGGCATGCGGATGTAAGCAAAGATATCGGTTGATGTCGTCGGTACCGTTGCTTCTTGAGCAACAGTGGAGCCAGGCCGCTTCTGGGCACGGCAACCAGACACGACTCCTTGGCTACCCATTGTCAACACCACAATTCGGAGGTTGGGTAGCTGTTCAAACAGGGTCTCAAACATGCGCACATACCGCGTCGCATCCCCCTCCATCTGTTCCCCTTGATTATCTGAACGCTGCTCAGAACAAACAAAGCGATGTATCGTCTCCGCCTCTGTCTCGTTCATGATCAGAACGTGCACACCTCGAAGGACACTCCACAATCTGGTATGGGTCACGCCCGCACCGCCGGTTCCATCGCCATTCTCCACTATAATCGGTGCTGGCGCTGGGTTGAATACAACCCACATCCCTTCTTCATTCTTGCCCGCTTGAGCGATTATACGCTCCAAAGCTGTGAATTGAAGTTCGTTTTGGCATACCAGCCAGTGTTTCCTTCTCCGCGGTGACTGGGGTTCCCCAGATTGGGTGAGGAACTGCTGGAAGACGTCGGCGATATGAGAGTCCGAGATGGCGTGGTTTGCACCTGCGTGGAGAACGATGGAATTTTCGCCTTTGGGAGAGACTTGGATGAAGGCTTGACCGCTAGCCTATCAATTAAAAGGCGAGAGGGAAACACGGTATCAGCAGGAATGCGAAAATGACGATGTTGATATGTGGGTTTTTGTTATGATTTTGAAGCATCAGAGCCAATGTCTTCTTTCCGGAAATAATAAAATAGCGGATTGTGAATTGGAGCCATACCTTTTCTTTATCGACTTTCACAAGCCGGGTGTTTACGCCATGCGATTCCATGAGCCGAACAAGCCATGCCCCGTCCTCCCCGATACATCCAGCATGGAAGACTTGAGCGCCTCCCTTGTAAAAGACAAGAAGTTAGATGCAAAAGGCAAGTACACAGTTAAAAATATGTGCGATAGCATGGGTGTGATCCTCTCCTTTCCTTCTTCTGCTTTGCTTTCACTTCACAAAAACTTCGTTCTTCATTTCTCACCTTTGCTAAAGCGACGCTCTGGTTCGCCCCTGCCGTGAAGAATTAGACGAGCACCGAGATGATACTGTTAACAATTTTTTCTCACACTCAGCAAGTGAAACCCCTGAAGCGATCTGGACTCGAGAGTCAAACTCAATGGATGAAGAATCCCACCCGCAAACACCGTTCGGTCGCCCTTTCTATTCGAGCTCAACTACAACCACCCCGTCCGAACATTCGTCAATCATATACCTTTGCCACCCGGGAAGATCTTGTAGTCCACTGAGGATATCGTTTCGCCTGTGTTTTCCGACAGAGATCAAGTTAGTCCTTGCCACTGGCATTGGAGATCTTTCATCGGAAACTTGGTGAACACACATACCAGGATATACGATGTGAGGAACGCTATAGACATGGTCGATGTTGATGGAACCGAAGCAGAGGACTTTGGGTTTGCAGTTCGGAGCGGCCATCTGGAAGTTTCGATGATGGGGAGAGACTCAGGTGCTGCAAAGAGCGCTTTCAAGGTGTGACGTTGCGGCTTGAGCTGCAGCTTTGAGTTGGTTCGACCCTCTAAACGTGAACTACCTAGTTGAACTGGACCTTCAATCTGACCACATTCCCACCGTGCTCTTTGCCATTCAAATCCAACTGTGTACAGTTTATTTTGTTTAGTGAGCGTTACAGTGTGAGCAAAGGGAAGGAAGAGAACCAAAAGTCGCATCAGAGCCTGTGAAGGAAACAGAAATGAACAGGCGCGGGTGGAATAGTTGGAAAGGTTCTGATGGTGAAGGTCCGTGACAAACCACGGGGATTGGGGAGGTGAGAAAGAGCGGCGAGAACTATTAGAACGATATTGAGAAGCCAGAGTGTGGATGCTGTGGGTGCCATCTCTAAGAGAGGTATTCTAAGTAATTTGTTTGTTTCTAGCATTTGTACATTTGTCCGTAAAGAGATCAAAGTGTCTATGTACACGCTGATTGTTCAGGGAGGACTCGGAGAGTCGAGGCATCGTGCTAACCATAACAAAGTCTTCCTCATCTGCAGCAATCCCCAATCTATAACGTATTATTCGCCCCACTAAACACATCAACAAGGGTAACCCAACTCCCCGCCATCCCCCCCCGGGGCGGTGGCCGCGTCCTGTTGGGGCGTTCTATTTGCTGGTGCAAGCCAGGGAT
>JADGJF010001233.1:0-10665 GCA_027596845.1 Quaeritorhiza haematococci
TCCCATAACACCTTCTACCTTTTGTCCCCACAAAGATGCACATCGAAGCAGCCCGACTACTCGAATTCACCGAGGAAGAGTTCGTGAGAGCTCTGAACATGGAGGTTTAATAAGATAATGAGCTTAGATTTCAGTCAACTTCCACGTCCTAGTTCCTCCCTGCCCTCTCCCCTCCTGCCGACGGGTCCACAGAGACTCTTGGAAGGAAGATGACCAACACGAAACGCGACTGGTTAGCTTTGTTCTGGTTGTCGAATCGCAGAAAAATGGAAATCCCGACCTGGCTTGGTACGATTAATGAAATCTCGGATGGGCACTGAAGAGAATCGATATCTTCTTTTCCAATTCCGATCAAATGTGCAAGTGAGATGATTCATGAAATGTCTTGAGTGTCTTGGTGAGTGAGAGTCAGTAAGTATCCAAATCCAATATCCATACAAAAAAAAAGCTATTAAAGTCAAAGTTTGCAAGCGGGGTGGTAAAGATGACAAGAAAGCCACTTGGGTAAAAAGAAGTAAACGTGCTGTGCTCGGTAAAATACAAAATACACAAAATCAAGAAGAGACTCCAAAGACTCAAAATGGAGAAAGTAAAAAGTAAAAAAGTGGTCTAAATTCTATGGAAAAACCTTCTATGTACACTCAAACTTATTTCCCTGCGCACTGAGTCTCAGCATGCGCTCCAAAAGCCCAATTACTCCTCTCTCCTCGCCACCGGGTCCACCCCATTACCGGCTCCCACAACCTCCTCATAGACCGCCCCATAAACTGGAGCATAAACCGCCCAATTGTGGTCGGCCAACCTCTTTATCCGCTGTGCGAGATCCGTGATCTCTTCCTCCAGCTCAGACAGTCCATGGCGGGCCGCGAGGGAGTGGTTGAAGCGGGATGGTGATGACGACGAAGCGAAAAATTCAGGTGTCGTGGTGCCCTCAGACGTAGATGAGGAGTTGGGCGTTGACTTCTTCGCCGTCGAAGCGGCAGTGAGGTACCCAAACAAGTGCACAGCCACTCGGTTCTGCAAGACACGGTACAAACCGCTATCCGGCGTGAGTGTCTTGTCAATCATTGAGGCAAGTGTCTCCACATCGCGGTCCGAGAAATACAGCTGTTTCTTCTCCGATTCTTGGTGCTCTTCCTCTCTCTCCTCCTTCTTCTTCGACTTGTCCTTCCCGTCCTCTCCACTCTTTATTCGCACCCTCCACGCAGCCCTTCGACTCCGCACCTTCCCAGCCTCCTCAGCAATCGCAACAGCAACATGTCTCATACTCGTTTCCGAATCATTCAAAAGAACCCACAAGATTTTCTTCATGCGCATGACGTCCTCTGCTGTGGGTCCACCGCCCATGTTTGCTGCTGCAGCGGATCCAGAACCAGAGGGTGCGGGTGCTGCGGCGTATTGACGGAAGAGAAGGAGGAGCGCGGCCATGATTGTGATGTCTTGGTAGTCGTTTTGGAATGTTGCGAGGCGGGTGAAATCCATGCGGAAGGTTTCGGGGAAGGGGTGTGGTTGTCCTGAAGCTGAACTGGTGCTGCTACCGCCCGACACAAGATTGTTGGCGTTGTGGATCAAGTAAAGAAGTCCCTCATAATACGCCTCCGAAACGTCCACGCCAGCTTTTGTGGTCGGGGCGGGCCTGGGGGATAGGAGTGAGTAGATTCCATGTTTGTCACGGGCACGTTGAAGAGCGGCTGTGAGCCACCGAGTAGTATCTTCAACGGGAGAAAGGGACGAGGAAGACGTCGCCGATTGGTGTTGGATTTGGGACTTGAACCAATTCCATTCAAAGTCGACGGCATTTTCGACGATGTAGGGGCGGATACGGTGGAGTTGGTGGTTTGCGTAGTCCTGTTAAAATCGGGAAATAACGAAAAGAAGCATAATGAAGGTTAGACACTACGTTCTCGTACTCAAACCGCCCGGCAGATTGCACCCAACCGCAGGAAACGCAAAGAAAGGAAAGAAAAGACATACCAGCTTCATAATCTCCAACACTTCAAAGATCCCTCTCAAACACGGTACGAACTCGCCCCTCAAGCATTTAGCCTCAAAGTCATCCACCATCGGGTCCCTCGCCGGGGCACAATTGGCCTTCAACAAGTTAGCCACGTAAGTAATAAGTGGCACTACCCAACTGAATATGCCGTGTGAAATTTGTTGCGTAATGAGTGGCATGTCGAAATGAGCGGATAGAGCGGAGTGGAGGTCCGGAGAGAAGGGCAGGAGTTCCAAAATGATGTGGTGGATTTCATTGAGGAGCAAGGGGATGCGGTAGAAAGGGGAGGACATGGCTGGGAACGAGAAGGTTGAGGAGGTGCTGGATGTTTCTGAGGAGAGGGAAGATGTGGAAGCGGAGGAGGAGAGGCGACCTTCAGCTGACATTGACCCTGCTTGGATTTCGGATTCCACCTCGTTCCAATACGCGTCCGCGTTCCTTTGCTTGATGATACCCCTCTCACCCTCTGTGTTCGGCTTGAACTGCAAATTGGGGTCGAAGAACAAGTCGTGACGGAGCTGTGCGTTGTTTAGGATTTCATCCAAGTCCAGTTCGCGGAGGGTAAAGCGCGTGATGGGTGGAAGGAGTTCAACGAGGTGTGTTGTGACGATGTTTTGCGCAATAGACGATGTTGAGTTGAGGCCTGGGTCAATGAAGAACGCTGGCGGGAGTAGGGTTTGCGTCCTCTTGATGGTTTCGGCACTAAGCAAGAAGGGTGGAGGCACGGCAGGCAGTGACAGAGGTGCTGGTGATGCTGACGGTGCGCGCCCTAGTATCGATGATGTGGGTGCATCCAAACGCATAGGCGAGTCCAAAGCTTCCGAAGCGAAGGACGTTGTAGTTCCGGAAGCCGAGAGATCGACAGACCCAGCGTCCCCTACTGCCGTGACCTGGTCATCGTCATCAACGTCATCAACATCATCTGTCTCGCATTCCAAAGTCCCCGTTGCAAAATCAAACACAGCGTCGTCCTCGTCCCGTGTAAACTCTTCGACCTCGGACCTTGAACACACATCCATTGAGAATTCGCCCGTTGATGCCGCATCAACGCTTTCACTGCCGACCATAGCCATCCTCCTAGCCCTTTCCATGCTCCTCGACAAAGAAATGTGTCTCCTCAACGTAGCAGCGGATATGGCATACTCAATACGCGCACGTCTCTTCAAAGCAAGCAACTTTTGTCGCTGCACGTTGAGCAAGGTCCTGTACTTGATCTTTTCGAACCGTCTTTGGAGCCTGAAACGCCGTTCTTGGAGGAGGAATGCTCGTCGGGACGAAGCACGCACGAGACGGGCGTTTAACCTTGTTGAGAGGTCTTGAAGGTAGTGCTGGTGGTGGTGTTGGCGTAGATGGTTGGAGAACAGGATTTTGCCGTGGTTCTTCTTGTTGCTGGGGAGGTTCCACCAGTGCGCAAAGGTGGGGTTCTTGTCGGGAGCCTCGAAAAGAATGAAAAAGGAAATTGAGGTTTGTTTCTTCATAATGAGATAAGCGACGCAGCCAGTGGAGGACGGCAAAAGGAGCGGCGAGAGAGGACGACATGGTTGCTGCTGTTGTTGTTGCTGTTGTTGTTGGAACGAAGAAGGCAGAGACGGACGGACTTGAACTTGGTGGTGCTGCTGTTGTTGTTGTTGGTTTGAGACTTTCTTGAGGTTGGTATCGATAGCGAGGCGATGCCCGGCACTGGTGAAAGCGGGCGAGGATGTCTTGAAATGGGAAGCGGTGGGAGTGGTGGTTGCAGACGAGGAGGAAGACGAGGTTGAGGCAGGTTTGTGTTGTTGCTGTTGGTGAAGGGAGGCGGGGGAAGGAATGGAGGGCTGAGCAGCCGGAGGGGCGGGAGTGTGAGCCGGGGGGGTTGTTGTAGTGGTATCTACATGGTCCATGGTAGCGCGCAGATGCAGTTTGTTACAGGACCGAAAGGGCGGATATGATACAGGTAATGTACACGGGAAACCGATGCGAGGGCGGTGATGGGGATATGGATATAGAATTCGGGTCTTCGAAGTATCAGATTAATGTTAAGTTGTGGTTGGATTCCAATAGATAAATATGGCAGCGGCAGGACTTGATGGGCGAGCTATTTTTGGGCGGCGACGACGTTGTTGCAAATAACGGTGGTGGTGATGGGGGGAGACCGCTTGTGCAACACTGCGCCCCCAAAGACTTAAAGACTCAGAAAGCGCAACGCGGACTTCGAAAAACATTTGCATCAACAATGTCTCCGATAACTCCGACGAGCGGGTGGGGCGGGACGGATTTAAAGCTCGAAGGCAGCGTAATTATAGCCCCTGCTGCCATCTTATGCATCGAAGATAGACTCCCGAAGTGTGAATGAATGATTTGAGACGGGGCGCTGTAGCAACTATAACAACTATGACAGTGGAAGGGAAAACGTCCAAATCGTTCTGACGAAGGTGTGCGTGATTATCATCATCGCGATGTTCGCATACCTTTTCGTCAGAACGGTTTTGATGATTTCTTTTCTTTATCAAGGTGGTAGCCCCATCAAGATTCTGTACCGGATCAACATAATGGCGATACTACGGTTTCAAGACTGCTCTGCATTCCATCAATCACGTATTGAAGTTATGTATGGTGAATCTTCTCTTGTTGTCCATTTTCAGGACTACATACCAAAGACCCCAGGGTAGCGCCGCCGCCCTGACCGCCGCCCCTGCCACCTTTCTCAGTCTCATCGCAGAACAAAGTGTCACACCTGACAACAACGCTAACAAAACACAAAGACCCAGTCATGGAATCTCAACAGGAGTCCCCAAATCACGAGGCCTACATACCGGAGACATACGTCGAAGCACTTGCAAACTGGAACGCAAACGGCTCCAAATCACTTCCACTCCCTTCGCACCTACACCTGCTGGAACACCACCTTTTCAGCTTGTACTTGTTCGATGTCCTTGACAGGTTCGCGAGTCGATCGGAGACGAAGAGATGGGCAGGGGAGGGCTGGTATGAGAAGTTGATTGGCACGGCGCGCGACCTCAAGGCAACGGCAGAGTACATCCTGTGCTCTTTGCTTATTGTTTCCCAGGGGAGGTATTCAGCGCTCCAGGCTGTGCTTGCGGGAGAAGAAGGCGAGAGACAGTCAGATCCGCTCAACCATCCAGAACAGAAAGACGAATTGAACCAAAGCAAAGACATCCTCCATGCACCAGAGCCTGCCGATTCGGAATCTTCGGGTACGGAAGAACCGAAGGTCCTGGTGAACCAAGACGGCGAGAGACCAGGCCAGAAACCACAACTTCCAACGCTGCAATCCCCGGACTTCGAGGTCGATATCTGGGTCGATATACCGAACGGATACGTCGAGACATTTGAAAACTGGGACGCTCAAGGTCCCAAATCATTACCTCCCCCGTCGCCTTTACACCAACTAGAACACCGCCTTTTCAAGCTGTACTTGTATGATGTCCTTGAAACGTTTGTGAATTTATCGGAGACGACGAGGCGGGAAGAAGAGGGTGGGGAGCAGAGATGGGTTGGTGCAGTGCGTGACTTGATGAGAAGGGCGGAGATCATCCTGTGCTCTTTGCTTCGTGTTTCTCAGAAAGGGGTTTGGAACCCAACGCTCCAGACTGAGCGTCCGGGAGAAGAAGTGCGGATACACTCAGATTCGCTCAAACATCCAGAACAGAAACACGAATCGAACGAAAGGAGAGACATCTTTCATGCACCAGAGCCGGCCACTTCGGAATTCTGGGCAGAACGCATCGTCCCAGTGAAGCAAGACGGCGACAGACCACGACTTCCAACGCTGCCCCCCGAAATCGTGCGGATCGTTTTGGAGCAGCTTGTTGCGTCCACAATGGATGAAGAAGACGCACCTTTTTTTTCTGGACCAAAGTGTCCCGCTAAATACGCTGCCCTCAGGAAGTGCGTGTTGGTAAACAAAACGTGGCATTGGACGGGTATGCCATTCCTGTTGCAACAAGTGGAATGCCTCTCCACCCCCAGTGCGAGTCGATTTCTCGGGTTTCTCTTCGATCAGATTCTCTGCCAGCCAACGAGCATCAGAAGTCAAGCCCCGCTCTCAATGAACTGGGTAATGAAAATAGTCCTTCGAGGTGGGGATCACTTGGGTATATGGCGCATACTCGCTCGGAATCTTTTCCTCTTCCCCAACTTGCGCACACTGGCCTTAGTTGGCCTTCGAAGAGTCGGTGATGTATCCATCCTTTTCGACCAAGACTTGCCGTCTTTACAGCATTTGATGCTGGAAGGCGACGAAGATATGACCTTAGACACACACCCCGATTCCTGGGACTACGAACCCTCCGTCGACAGTGAACAAGCCCATGCCTTCTTCTACCGTCTTTCCTCAGTAACATACGGTCAACGGACACATATAGAAGATGACGAATACAAGTGCCCAGCGTTCCTCGACGCCGCACACCCCAACCTCCGCCAAATCACCTTTCCATTTGGAGTCCCCTCGATTTTCGAGCATCGATTCTTCGAAAAATGTTCAGGCGCGCTCTCGGTGGTGGATATCGGCTATAACAATCTCTCCCCGTCAGGGTTTCGCAATCTCGCGAGGAGGTGCACTGGTTTGAGGGCGCTCAGGTTGGCATACACGAGGGAGATTGATATGGATGCCTTCGAGTACTTTATGCAGCTTCGTGGGTGGCAACTCCTTGCTTTGGATTTCGGATGCAATTCCAATGGTTACATCAAATCGCAACTATTCCAGTCCATCGCTAGCCATTGCCGGTCTCTTCAAATGCTGTGTATGTACCCCCGACTCGAACGGGATACCTCAGACTCAGTCAAGGACGACATCCTAAATCTCCTCCAACGATGTGGGCAAACGCTCAAACACCTCGAACTAAACTTTTTCGTCGATTTCGAGATCACGGGAAAATGGTCGTCCCTTCGTGAAGATCTATTCAAAGTGATTGCCGATTCATGTCCTGATTTGCGCGAGTTCCGCCTCCATTTTCGCGATTGGGGTAGTCTTACGTCAGGCAGATCATATCCATTGCAATTGGAGACGATCGAGAACCTTCTCGGCAAATGCAGGCACTTGGGAGCTTTGGATGCGTTCGGTTGGCAGGGGGTGGGGTTTAATGCTGAATTGAGGGAGCTGTTGCGCATGCATCGTGTTTGTAGTAGGGGTCGGTTTGGGTATCTTGAACCCAAGTACTTTGACTGGAGATTTTATCAGTAGGGGAAGATGGGTTGGTTGATCTGTAATTGTATGGTCGCAACTGAATTCTTCCGGTGATGTCCCTGTGTTTCTTGGGATTGTTTTCCTTTTTGCACCACATCAATGTATTCCTTGCAACTATTTTCTTTTGCTCCTGGTCCCTCTTATCTGTAACAACACCTGTATTTCGGTCGTGTTTTGGTCTTCTTTACTTTCATACCCAATATTGCTTCGTCGTTCTTAAGGATTTCGGTGTGATCTGAATTCTTTTCATTTACACTCCTCTTCAGTAATCTTCTCTTTCTTTTTACGTAAAGCTCTTTTTGATGAATACGTCCTTCAGCTCCCTGTTCAGCTCCCGCTTTCAACACCACAATCACCCTAAATACAAAACAAACAAACCCTTTTCCTAGCCCTTGTCCCGTAAACACGAAGTGGGGTTACAGTAAAGGCGGAGTTCAAAGAACGAGGCTGACATATGCGACGAGCAGCTGGGACGGGACGGGTCGAGAGCTCGAAGGCGGCTATTTCCCGCTATTGAAGTACTCTTCCTTATTTCCAACTATTCATCTATTGCACCAAAGTCGTGACGGATTGCGGAGAAGGTCATTAAGGGATGTGGTGGAAGCCTTGAAGATGATGAGGCGAGACGGGACACAGGGTACTTTGGTGGCGGAGATCGGTCCTCTTTCCCCCAAGATTCCCCTTAACGCTCCCAGATGAAGGCGTTAGACGGACTGAAAGGGACAGGGACGGAGAACTGATAAGTAAGTTAGCAACCATGATGCGTTAGGGACTGTTGGCGACAGGGCGTCGCGTGATTATCATTATCACCACAACTCACTCATCGTAAGTTCCTTCCGAAACGAAGGGGCGCTTTGTTTAGTAGCGAAGAATTCTCCTTGTGGAAATAATCCAGCAAAAAATAAACACCTACATTACATCATTATTATTTCTTTCGGACTCGTCCTTGAACATCTTCCATCAAGCAACGTGCATGCATGTGTCATAATCATGAGCTTCACATGGGGCAATACAGGGCGAAGTTATCGGTTAAAGACGGCAGAACAGTCGATCAACGGAGCCTATCTCCCGCAATTTGGTGCTGAGGACCTGATTGAGGACTTGATACCGTAGACCCTCAGTGGGGGGCAGCGCCGCGGCTGCCATCTGGTTTGAATTGAACAGCGGAGTGTGAATTGGGTCACACAGACTCTTGTCATCCCTGCTTGTCACCCTGCTTGTCACCCATTTGCCCTCAAAGCTCAAACAAAATGACGATGATGGCGGTTGCACTCGAACTGGACTCCGCGAAAGAGGCCGATAACCCGAACATATACGTCGAAGCATGCATAAACTGGAGCTTATACGGCCCTGAATCACTAGGTCCCCCGTCGCCTTTACACCAACTCGAACACCATCTTTTTTCAAAATGTACTTGTTCGATGTCCTTGACACGCTTGCCGATCTATCTGAGACGATGATATGGGGGGACGAGGGTGGATTGCTGAGATGGATTGATGCCGTGCTCAATTTGAAGGAAAAGGCGGAGATCTCTTGTGCTCTTTGCTTCGTGTTTCTCAGGGGTGGGTTTGGAAACCAGTACTCCCGACCGACGACTCAGAGATTGTAGGAGAAGATCCACCCAAACATCCAGAGCAGAAACACGGATTGAACCAAACTTCATTAAAATCATCGGGTACGGAGTAAGGCAGCATCCGGGTGAAGCAAGACGGCGACAGACCACGACTTCCAACGCTGCCCCCCGAAATCGTGCGGATCGTTTTGGAACAACTTGTTGCGTCCACGACCCTTGAGGTAGACCCATCTTTTTTTCTTGGGCCAAAGTGTCCCTCCAAATACGGTGCCCTGATGAATTGGGTGTTTGTGAACAAAGCGTGGTATCGGGCGGGTATGCCTTTCCTGTTGAAACAAGTGGAACTTCTCACCACTCACGAGTGAGAGTAAATTTCTCGGCTTTCTCTTCAATCAGACTGTCCGCGGGCCAACGAACATCGGAAGTCAAGTCCCGCTCTCAATGAACTGGGTGGAAGAGATCGTCCTTCGATGTTGGGATCACTGCACGAAGTCAGCGATGTCTCCATACTGTTCGCCCAAGCAAGATTTGCCGAAATTACAACACCTGATGCTTGAAAAAGACGAAAATATGACCTCAGACACCCCCCCCGAATCCTGGGACTACAACCCCACAGTCAACCGTGAACAAGCCCGTGTTTTCTTCTCCCGCCTTTCCTCAGTAACATACGGTCACCGGACAAAGATCGAATACGACGATTACGCGTGTCCAGCTTTCCTCGACGCCGCACACCCCAACCTCCGACAAATCACCTTCCCATCTACGGTTCCACCGCTTTTCGAACACGAATTTTTCGAGAAACGTTCAGACGCTCTTTCGGTGGTGGATATGGGGTACAACCCACTCCACGCGTTCGGCTTTGAGACTCTCGCGAACAGGTGCACTGGTTTGAAGGCATTCGGGTACAGATACACTACAGATATTGATGTGGATGCCTTCGAATACTTTATGGAGCTTCGTGGACCACGGCTTGTTGCTTTGGATTTGGGACGGTATTGCTCTGATAGCATCGAATCAGAATTATTCAGATCCATCGCTAGACAATGCCGGTCTCTCGAAGTATTGGGCATCTGCACCAACGTCCGAATTGATGACGCCGAGACAATCGAGGATGACGTTGTGAATGTCATTCGACAATGCGGGCAGTCACTCAGATATATCGACCTGAACTTCTCAGTCCCTCATTGGATCACGAGGCAGTGGCGTTTCCTTCAAAAAGATTTGTTTGAAACGATCGCGGATTATCTGCGTGGTTGATCCAATTTTTGTACAGTCGCAACCGTGATGTATTGTATTCAAATTCCGCTTATGTTTTCTATTTATGATTGCGGTTCCCATGATTCTTCTCCACATTTCACGAATTTCTTTTTACATAAATTATGACGTCGGACTTCTTGAAATTTCTTTTGTTACTGTCTTTTTGATTTCATGTTCAACATCTTCCGTTACTACATGTTCTGTATGCCTTTCACTCGTATACCCCCACCACATCTTGTCTTCTCATATACATAGCGTTCTTCAGCTTCGGCTTTCTCAATGCAACTCCAACGTCACTCCCAACTCTGCAACTTATGCCATGTTATCCTTTGTGTTTTCCTTCTTTTCTTTCCCTTCCTTTTTACACAAGAGAAAGAGGTGAGACTGAGAGAAAGAGAGAAAACAAGAAGGAAAATAGAAGGCGGGATTTGGTCCCCTCCTCTTCTTCCCACCCCCCTTGCTTGCATGCACTTCCACCTACCCACCCGCAAAACCACTCCACTTCTCTGATATCTTATAGGTAAACTTAAAAACCAAACGAATGCAGAAAAAAGCAAAATCGTGCCAACAAAATCATTATATTCAAAAAGAAAGCCCTTTGATTCCCCATTACCCCCCCCCCCCCCCACCCCACCCCAACCCACGCCAAATAAG
>JADGJF010001234.1:0-10663 GCA_027596845.1 Quaeritorhiza haematococci
GTGGTGTGGGGGTTGTATTGGAGCGGGGGTTGGGGGTATATCATAAAGCGAAGTAGGCCGCGGGGTGGGAGTAGGGGTTGTTTAGGTGGGGAGAGGGAAGGTCACTATCAACCGTCTAGGGGGAAAATAAGAAAGGTGCGAGTCCATGAAATACAAAGCGGAGCAGTGGGCATGACGCACCGGTACCATAACCAGCCGTATGTCATCCCATCCACGACGCCAACATTTGTTTTTAACGTTAACGCCGCATCCCACGTATGGGTGCTCTTCTGACAGAAGTCCCGTGGGGCGTCCATGTCGTTCGATCGACTTTACTCGGCCGATTTCTCCTCGGCAGCCTCCTCCTTCTTCTCCTCCTTCTGTTCTTCCACCGGCTCCGATGTCTCCTCCTTCTTCTCCACCGACAACTCAGCGAGTTTCTCCATCACTTGCTCAGTAGCGGCATCGGCGGCGGGTTCATTCGTAGGTTCGGCGGTAGCCTCCTTTGCTGCCTCTTCCGGCTTCGTCTCGGCTGTGGCACTGGAGTCTGTGAGTTGTGCATTTTCTTTCTGGCACTCTTCGAACTTCTCCTTGAATTTCAAGGCATCTGTAGAAGCAAACCAAAAGGTAAGCATGAGCAACCTATACGTGCGGTTGGGTTCCATACCCTCCCTCGACCATTACCAATGACAAATACAAACATAATCAAACATTTCAGAACACTCACTTTCGCTGTTTGCGAACCGAATCGCCAACATTTCCTGACGAGCTTCGCCCTCAGCGAAATCTGCGGGGCAGTTCCACACCCACGACCGATCAGAGCCGACGTTGGGGGCAAGCTTCAACTCGGGACCGACTATGAGTCAAAAAAGAAAGACATCAGTTCAAATATTCGGGTCTTGGTCCAAATATTCGGTCACTGAGTGGAACTTGGATGCTTACTAAAGTGGTTGGCGCAAATCTTGTGGGTCTTGTCGCGGCGCATGAGAATACGGATCTTCTTCGATTCTTTGTGCTTGAGGAATTTCACATCACCAGTACCCCTTTCCTTCCATTCAGTGGAGGGCTTGTCGAAACGGAAGAGCTTGGCACGCCTGTAGAAGACACAAAGTGGAAGATGGAGAAAATGTTCAGGACATGCCATTCGGGGGGTGAAACTCGACAGTGAAGCAGACAGTGAAGCCACAAGCGATTGAAAAAAACACATACATTTTGAAAAGAGTCTCTTCATCCTCTTCGAAGGTCTTGATTTCCTCCAACTGCTCCAACTTCATGACGGGTTCGAAGTGAACATCCGGAGAAGGGGCAACTTCCTCCTCAACCTCGGGCTATTAGAGGAAAAAATGGTGGAAAGTGCAGGCGGTGAGTTGAATGCGGCGGTTGAAGCGATCCTAGTTCCCCCCTATCAACCAATAGTGACGACCATGTTCCCCCTTCATGGTCATATGTTCCGACACCCTTTCGTGGTCCACCATGTTGATCCCAACCCCCCCAGTCAGAACACTCCTCCCCGAGGTCAACCACCATCACTGCATTCCCAGTGATAATCCAAACGTTCCCACTGCCTCACAGTAACCATTTTGCGACTCTGGCATGGAGATAGAGGTCCATACCAAAATCAGTTGAACTCCTCCAACCAACCCAAGCAGAACGATCGCGACACCCATGCAGAAAATCTCCGCATCGTGCCACGCACCCAAGACATAGATCGACCATAATAATCTGTAAATGCTGTTGGTGTTTCCAAAGACCCACTCAGCACGCCTGTTAACCACGGCTTGCGTTTCCATGCGATTCCGCATAGATGTCCAGTCCCTGCAGCTGTGCTCATTTCCCGATTTCGACTCGTCCGCCATCGAGAAGTACCCGTCCTTTAGTCCATGTCCCCCTTCAGTCCATCCAGCTCCCATTCCGCTCACCCCCCTCCCCCTCCATCTCTCCACGTCCCAGCAATTCTCCTCATTCATCAGTGCCCACACTCAACCGGCCAAGTAACCGCCAATGGCCCGAAAAGGGAGAGATTGATATCGGTACCTTGTTGACTGGGTCGCTCATGATGTCGAACTTGTAAGATGATGGATGAATGGATCGGATGCGTGGATGGATGGCCGGACGACGCCCTGCGATATAATAACGGTTGGGTGTTGGAGGTTGGGTGGGGTTGCAGGGTGGGTTGGGTGGATGAGTGCCTTAACCCTTGGACTGCTATGTAAGTGATACCTTGTAGTTTGTGTAGCGTTGTACCGAAAAAACAACCTCAAACACCTCCAAACACCAGACGGCGACGGCGACACGGACCACAACCCAGCATACACGGACGATAGAGACTTGAATATGGCCCTCGCTGAGCAGCGCAAGTTACTGGAGGCCCTGATGGGAAAGCAGGCCCTTGGTACGTGATCGTTCCCTCGAGTCTTTCCTGGCCGAACTTTCCTTCTCTTCAGAATTTTCTGACCAAGTCATCCCTTTGCCAAACAATAGGAGGCGCGCCGGACACTCTTACGTTCGACGATCCCAAAGTCTGCAGGAATCACCTCTGTGGTCGTAAGTAGACTACTTTTTGCGCGCACCGGCTGTGAGCGTGAGGTTGGCTGGCACGTTCGCAAACTTCTCACTCTGGGCTCCAACTGACGTATTTCATGCAACGCTCGTCTTCGTCATTTTTCACATATTTCCTGTTCCTTTCTTCTTTCCACCAGTTTGCCCCCACGATCTATTTACAAATACCAAAATGGACATCGGCCCTTGCCCGAAAACCCATTCAGAAAAATTGAAAAAAGAATACGAAGACGCCGCTACAAATGATCCCAGGCTCGTCTCTCAATTCCAACGCGACTGGTTTGAAAGTCTGTCTGAATTCATCGCCGATTGCGATAGGACTATTGCCAAGCAACAGAAACGCCTTGACAAGACCCCGGATGATGCGAAAGTTGTGCAGTTGGTAAGTCACCTTAGAAATCTATCTGCTTTAGAAATATATGATGAATATCAATGTGGCAACGTCTTTTTTTTCCGAAGATGTGGTTCTCACTAAAACTGGAAATCCGTTGCTTTTTCCCTTTATGCATCAACGTATTAGTTGAAGGACATCGGGGACATGACCAATGAGATTGCCGACCTCACGTCCGTAATGGAGAAGCTTGGGGATGAAGGAAAAGTCGCAGAATCGATGGATGTTCTCAAAACTGTTGACGAGCTGAAAGAGAAAAAAGAGGAGAAGGAACGCCAACTCAAAGCGATTTCGGGCAGTCAAGAGAACTCACAGCAGCAGAAATTGCGTGTCTGCGAGATTTGCTCTGCTTACTTGTCCATTTTCGACAGCGACAGGCGACTTGCTGATCATTTTGGCGGGAAGATGCACATGGGGTTCATGAACATCAGGAAGAAGGTGGACGAGCTAAAGGCGGCGAACAACTACAACGACTTCAGAGGTCGGTTCGATCGAGGCGGCAGTGGTGGCTACGGGAGAGGCGGTGGTGGGTATCGCGGTGGTAGTGATTTCGATCGGGATTACAGGTGAGTAAAGAAAAATCATTACCAATCCGCGCCTGGGTAACTATGACCACGTTCTGTTGTGTCTTTGTGTGCGCCTCCGCTTTGAATGATGGGGTCAGAGAAAGTCGAAAATTCTGCTAGCAGCACTTGAAGTTCCATGCTTGATGGTGCGTCCACGTTGTCTTTGGCTGTTTGAGCTCACATCATGAAGGGTCATAGAATACCTGCAATACTTGCAAACCTCTCCCTGATATACCCGTTTCCGTGCGTCGATACAAGCTTAGGCTTCAGAGGCGGGAAGCGAACGAAGGCAGAAGTCTCTATGTGGCATACCGCTTCTCCGACGACGTTGATGCAAAGAAGCTAACAATGACCTTCTCCCTCCATCTTTCACTTGTGCATTGACTGTTGCCCACCCCTTTCAACCCCTCTAAAGCAGACGTGACAGAGACCGGAGCGACAGAGGTGGATATGGACGTGACCGCGACCGTGACAGGGATTACGATCGCCGACGGGACTATTACGATGATCGACGGGGAAGGGGTGGCCACGGGAGAGACCGTGAGGAGCGTGGTAGCAGGGACCGTAGCCGGTCTCCCCCACGGCGTCGGTGATGGTACGTGTTGGTCTAGATGCGGAGAGGTGTGTGGAACTCTCTCAAGTCAGCAGTTGCTCTCAGGATTCATTCGACAGATCTTCATCGTCCTTGTTCTCGCATCTTTACTGATCTCGAGGATACTTCGTCGGGGTCTGCCGGTTGGGACTCGGTGTTCTGGATCTTACAACAGCAGCGAATCCCTTCAGCATAACGTTCCCGTGTTATGGTGCACTCAGGAGGTTTGCTTTTCTTGAACGAACTCTGTGACTAATGGGAGAAAGTCCCCAGCACGCTCCGAGGCACGAGCCGCGCCACATCAAAGAGGTGTTGTCTTCTGATTATTTGAATTGGTTTTATGGTACAGACTCTGTATGTTTAATAAAAGTAATGTCTGCGATAACCTCGCGCGAGATCCTTTCTTCCATGGCTGAGCACATGAACTCCATTAGATGTCTCTTCAACTGTATGTGCACCGACATGAGAGAGGAATCTGTGAGCAATCTGTAAGGGAGCAATTGATTTTTTGTGATTGCCCTTCAGACATTTCCCACGAGATCTGGAACATAACCCTGAACATGACTGGGGGAACTTGGTATCAATGCGATGGGGGAACCTCGTTCACTTGCCACAGAAGCGGCTAACCGTGTGTTCTTTGGCTGCAGCATGTCCCAAACTTTCGAAGACTTAAGAACACTTCCTTTACGAACACGATGACTTGGTTTGGGCACAAGGGGCTTCAGAAAACACCGCGACGCATCGTTCATCGCTGCACTCGAAACGCTCACAGACTTTGTGGTTCGGTGGCTCTTGAGGCAAGGTAGGCCCAAGGGAACGCGGGCCACCGCACACACCAACTAAAGGATCGCTGTGGACAAGTGGGCGGAGAACTTTCCGACGATGGATGCGCACAACTACACGAGCTGGAGGCGCCGAGACCAATCGTCGGCTCTGCGGGAGCTTTGGAAGACACCGACGTGGTGCCTCGTGAACACTGTCGGTGGGTGGTGGGTGGGTCATTCGCGCACGATGTGACATCGTACCTAACCTTGTTCGAAGATGTTCGCATTGTTTTGAAGGATAAACGCGAACGCAGCAACTGTGACGGAACCGCAAAACGCCTCCCACCAACCAGGACGCGCAGATTTGTTTGGGGCTAAAAATAAAGTTCTGAGGTGAAATGCCAGATAATCGAGATCAAAGTTGGGCTTGCGGTGCCGATCTACCAAAACTATGGAACTCAAGACCGTCGGGACCGTCAGTCAGGCTTGGAGTAACCGCGACATTTTTAATCTTGCGGTTTAACAAGCCATGGTCATACGTTACACTGCGATTTCCAGAAACGCGAAGCCTCCACTCTATCTGAGTTTGAAATGTTACCCT
The DNA here is from genome assembly GCA_027596845.1 of Quaeritorhiza haematococci. Taxonomy (NCBI): domain Eukaryota; kingdom Fungi; phylum Chytridiomycota; class Chytridiomycetes; family Quaeritorhizaceae; genus Quaeritorhiza; species Quaeritorhiza haematococci. The sequence continues at coordinate 5,453 of JADGJF010001234.1, forward strand.
CATGTAACCCTTTCGAATCCTCGTTTACCCATTTAGTTACCACACAAAAGCGAAAACGCTCTATAAAAGAGCGACATCTTTCTCACCCATTTCCATATCATCCAGAAAACCAAAGAACATAGATAGCTAACATAGAATCAGATCAAAACCACTGTTACAAAGATGAAGTCCTCCGAATTTGCCATCAGCTCGGCTGTGTTGGCGCTTCTTGCCAGCTACTCCCCGGTCTCGGCGAACACCTGCAGTGCTTCTTGTCGCGGCGCAAGCACCACCGTCTCTCTCAGTTCCTTCCGTCAATGTCACTTTTCCGACCCCGATCCCGCCTTCCGCAACTCGACAATATTCAGGTCGCTCGATGCCAAGCACTACAACCTTCAAGGGGATTGCGCCGAAAACGTCCACGCCATGATCAGAAACCCCGAGCTTCGCTTGAGCGAATTCATGGTCAGCGGATCAGAGACCCTCCTCACGACCAACTTCGACATCAACACTTGCCAGTACACCTGTATGAAGACTGAAGTCATCGGATGGAGTCAAATCGACAGCTGCATCTCCAAGATCCGCACCACTCGTAACTTCCCTGACTCAAGCCGTTTCGGTGAAGTCCCCAAGGTCGCTCTTGTCAGTCCAACCAACCTCTGGGTGCGTGACTTCGCAAACTTCCAGTGCTTCGCAGGCTTGGTCTTCCATGAGTACCGACTCGGATCTGCCGACATCAACATGGACAACATCGCCGGGGAGGCTGCCTCCCGTCTGAACATGGCCACTGGCGGATGCGGCTGTATCTACGAAGGCAAGGACGGACTCTCAAACGCGTACAAGCTCCCCTTCTGCGCAGACCAGTACCGAATGGAGTGCGAAATGCTCGGCGGTGAAACCTTTGAAATCACATCCACAACCACCACCTCCGTCGGGCGTCGTGATCGTGCCGGAATAAAGAAGAGGTGGTTCGCTGTTGTCAAATGGATCGGTGGTATGGTCGGTTCTGTCCTTGGACTTGGTTTGAGTTTCGCTGTCCCAACACCTAGACCCTCTCGCAACTGCTTCCCCAACGATGCAATGGTCCAACTCGAGAACGGCAAGCACATCCCCATGGCGGATCTCAAGATTGGTGACAAAATCCTTGCCGCCCCCGGAGTCTACTCGGAAGTCTTCCTCTTCGACCACAAGATCACCGACACCACCAACGACTTCGTTCAAATCGAGTTTGACGACGGATCCTCCATCCGTATGACATCCGGACACTACATTCAACTCGAGGGAGGTCTCGCAGTCGCTGGAATTGTTCGTGCTGGCGATCGCGTCGCTTCGGGGTCGGTGGTCGGTGAATATCGCCAAGTTGTCAGCACGAAGATGGACCGCGCTCACGGTCTTCACAACCCTTACACCATGGATGGACGTATTGTTGTTGACGGGGTGACGACTTCGGCGTTCACTTCGGATATCCACCCCACCATCATCCGCGGATTGTACAAGCCTGTTGAGTGGATCTACCGTCTGACTGGCATCAACATTTTGGGCGAGACACTGCACGGCGAACACCCTTGGTGGGCTGAGGTCCTCGTCGACATTTTGCCCTCTGGTCCCGACTTCATCCCGTCTTCCAAGCCCGTTGAGTTCACCGCTGCGGCGCCCCTTGGTTTCATGGCTGGGATCAACAAGCTCGAGTTGTAAATTCACTTTTGTATCTGATGTGTGGTCTTTGCATAGTTTAGTTTAGTTCCAATTTCTTTCTTGTAGATTGATTTTTTTAGATGCTTACATTTGTTACTTGATGAATTTTGAAGTGGTTTTCTGTACTGTATTTTGTCGTGCCTTTGCACTGAAGAGTAATCTCGCTTATAGTTCAATAAACATTGCGGTTTTTCATTTTCAGACTTGAGAGTGTGTTTTTATCATACAAACATCGAGAGAGAAGGAAGTACATCTGGAAGAAACGTGTGAATAAAAGACCAGAGGGTGATAAATACATTATGATGAATACATTAGATAGATGGGAATGGAAAATACCCAATGACACACATCAAGTCAAAGTACAACTTGAATATACGCGCAATAATAAATTAACTTCAAACCATAATGAGAAGAAAAATCGCGCCGAGACGAAAGATATGTAAAAACTTGAAAAGCTACTTCTCCTTCGCGCGAAGCAGAAAGGGGCGATATTACAGTAACTACAAAGGCGAGAGAGATTCGTGGAGATTGCGCAGAGGAGGGATGTGTAAAGCCCACGGGTCGAATCAATTTTCACGCAAACGGACCGGGTGCGAAGGGGGAAGCCGTATCAGATATTGGGTAGCGTCTGCTTGGTAGACGGTTTGGTATGTGATGGTTCACGTGCGGGGGGGCGGTGAAGAAGGAATGGGAACGTCGGCAAGTTGTTAGAGTTGCTTTCGAAATTGATGAAGATCTCGCGACATCCACCAACAAGCGGAAGTGAACAAGGGACTTCCATGGCCACAAAAGAGGAACCACTACCTTCTCATGGCAACTTACCTGATCATCTACTGGCGACACCACATTCCCGAAAACAAAATCAGAAACGTAGGTGCTTCGGCCTTTCCGCAAGGACTTGACCTTGGACACGTCGTCGTAGATTTCTATTGCCGAACGCCCGGAACCCTCGTTACCGTTACTTGCAGTGGGCCTGCCGTCTGTTGTTTCCAGTTCTGCGAGTGCCGTTTCGATCAAGAGCCCCAACTGCGTCGGGTAAGTAGGATCGCTGTTTCCCGGCAACATCGGATCATTCCTTGTCAAAGTTCCGGGTATTCCTGTCACGACCCTGGTTCCAATATTCGGGGCTTGTTGACAATCGGACGATTCGATGGAAGTCTCAACGCGGGAGGACGCAAGGGGCATCGAAGCGTATGTGATAGGCACCCATTCCGAGGATACCAGTCTTGGCCCAGAAGCTGAAGGTGTTATCCGTGTATCGGGGGTATCGACAGAGCATCCGACGGCATTCCGTCGAGACGAGGCAGAGGATGAAGACGCAGTAACAGAAATACGAGATGACGACCCCTTTCGAGCGACGACTTGAGGCGCGTTCTTCTTCTTGTCGTATTCCGCTTTGTCTATGACGTACTGCTTCTTCCGCTTTTCAAACTCGTCCTTGTAAACCTTGATGAGTGGCAAAAAGAGCAAGGTGGGCGGTTGTTCAATGAGTTAGATCGGAGCTTTTCACGAGGAGTACATTGGAGCCTGAGGCAAGAGCGAAATAAAGTACCCACTTCAAATGGACGATATACTTGCCTGTTTTTCAAATGCAGACATCTCTCTCCAGATCGATTTCAGACCCTCTTGAACCTCTGAGTTAGTCAAGCCTGGGAAGTACTGCAAATAGGCCTCCCTATGTCACATAACGGAGTGGATGAGGACTGGATGAGGAACGTTTCGTTGGAGAGAAACCATAGAATTTCCCGAAACCAACATATTGTGACTTACTTGTTCATTTTCATGAAAACCAAGAGGGGGTTCATTGGTCTCTTGGGCGCGTTTCGATCTCGCTTTTTTGGCTTCTTGAATTCGACATCGATATCATCATCTTCTTGCTCGGCCTGTCGCTTGCGTTCCTGCGGTGCAACCCCAACGCTTCTATTCTCTTTTTCGTCTCCATTCTTCCGGTCTTTGACAGCGGGCGGATTTTTTCCTTTTTTCCTGTCGCTGGCACCTTTGACATCGCCGGATTCGCTTGTAAGAGTGTCATCGCTCCCATCTTCTGAACCAGAAGAATTGCCGTCCTCACGGGAAGTGAATTTAACGAAAGTGAAGTGTCTCAGTTTGGTGCGCGTCTTTTTTGGGGGATTTGCTGGCTGGCTGCTAGGGATTTTTCGACGGTTCTTCATCTTCAAGGGTTGATCTTGGGCTCGCTCGAGGTTGGACTTTTGCTCCGGCGCCATCGACTTGACTGTGGTGGTTTCGTTGGTTTTCGACGCGTCTGAGGAGTTTGTGTGATGCCTTTTCATTGATCTGGCAAGAAAGGAATCGAAACTCAGTCCATACGCACTCGGTCGGAAAACGAAGGAAATAAATGTTCATCCTACGCCCCCCTCACACTGACTTGCTTCAAGAGTGAGAAGATCATTGTGATGGGTGATCACTCATCAGACTCTTCCACGAAGATTACATACTAAAGAGTTCCTAAGGTTGTGTGGCGTGCGATTCACCTAACCCGGATAGGTGTCGGCGAGTGGAGAGGGGAAGCAGATCCACATGAGGTGTGGTGAACCAACAGATGTCCGGACAGTTTAAGGTGAGAAAGTCGCCATTCATCGGAGAGGCAAGAAATGAATACCATGTGAAGGGAAGAGGGCGGATTACACCGTCGCCTTTTCCCAATTCACGCTGCCCGGAAGTGATGAAACGACCCTGCATTGCGACTGCATGCGGACCCAGCACCCCGGACATCCAAACGTCCCCCAAGGCCAAACATGTACCTGTGGTTCGCAGTGTCAATTTTCGCTCTTCACGAAGCGGAGATGTACAGCGTCGGGCGTCTGTGATAGTAAGCGGCACCCCAGATCAGTATAACGTACCAGGTGGACATGAAATTGAATCAAGCGAGGAGGAGAGACTGACATACGGGAAGTAAAGTCAAGCTCGTGCGATGCGCGATCTTCTTTGTTTGCTCTTACCAGTGAGCTGAGAATGTGGGATGGAATTCTGATCGGCTAACTCCCTCTGAAATTGCGAAGGGCAGAACAAGGGGTGGGCAGACGCGGGGGAGCAGGATTAAGCGTAATATCTATGCTGGGAAGCTTCTATATATGGAATTCTAATCCTTTGCTAGCGAGGCCTCCTTTGTTGAGAACTGATCTTGCTCAAATGGAAATGGCGTGGGTCCGTCGGGTCATTCAAGAAACGCGCAGAAAGTGATATCAAATTGAACGGATGTGGGGAAGGAGACGACGATCCGCTGCGGTTACTGAGGGCGCTTGCCTTCGGCTCTGAGGGCAACTACGAAGGAATGGGGTTTGGTTCGGAGGTGAGATCTCAGTTCATTTTCTGCGTGACAAAATTCTTGTGTTTTTGTTTTGTCCCCCTTTGTTTGCTTCAAAAGTCGCCTGTCTGTCCAACCCATCTTCTGCCTGGTTCCGCCCCCGAAACGGCCTCCCCTTTTCGTCGGGTCGAGAATGGTACCCAACTCGAGAGACGACGGTCAGGACGATGGTGCAATTATTTGTGCCTTGAATCATGGGCCCGGGACGGAGG
>JADGJF010001235.1:0-10659 GCA_027596845.1 Quaeritorhiza haematococci
CCCCTCCACCACCACCCTCAAATCCGCCGAAGTAGGTATCCCCCACATAACCGCCCTCTCCTCCCTCACCAACCCCGCCAGCGCATAAATCGCCTCCACAATACCCCCTATACCCTCCCCTGCGATTAAACCCGATGCGACGGCGAACATGAGCATTTCGTGGGTTTGGGGGAAACGGCGTTTCCATATTGTGTCGATTAGGGAGCCTGGTTGTAAGGAGGGAGTGTTAGCAGAAGTAGATCGGTATGGGATGACCAATTGATACGGAGGAAAGCGAGGATAATGCAAACAAGTTTGGAAGACTTACCTATCATCATAGTCAACCCAATATAAGGCTGCGGATTAACCATCGCAATCCCCAACGCGTTCAAACTCAAAAGATACCCCCGATACTTCAAAGGCACAAACCGATACTTTGCAACCGTATACAAAATACAAAAAATCGCCGCCCCCAAACTAATCCACGCCGATCCAACGGGCACCGTCTTATCAATCCCCGATGTCAACGCAACCGAAACAGCAGTCCACGAGGCTACCGCCGGGGCCTGGAACTGACACGTCTCCCCCGGTTTAAGAATGCGGAGAAAACATGGGTAGGATGTCCCGAAAAGCATGAAGAGTCCTGTGGAGAGGAAGACGGCGAGGAGGGATCCGCAGGCTTGCGCGAGGAATTGAGACCGGGGGGAGGCGCGCAACAAATGGCCGGTACGAAGATCACCCACCATATCCACAGTTTGAGCTGCGCAGGCGGCGGCGACGTCACCGGCGATGAGGTTTGTGCGGAGCATGGAGACTTTGTCGGGTTTCCAGAAGGCGGCGAAGACGAATTGGGAAACCTTGCCGATTGAACCGGTGGGGTTTATGTCGGTTTCCCCTAAAGGTCAAAAAAGAAAAGATTATGTGGATTAAGCGCTCGAAGGGATATGAAAACGGTTTCATTGCGAAAGAGAACTCATCGATCAAGCATAGTCAATTACTTACCACTCGCTTGAACACCGACAAAGGCGAGCAAGAAACCCAACAAGATGGCCATGAACGATTCATAGATTGCCACCTTGAAAAGTACCGTGAGGACTCTGGATGAAGAGCGACCAGTCAATATCAGTGATCACGTCCAACGTACAAATAAGGATTATCCTCCGCTTCAAAATACTCACATGATAGTAAAAAGTGTCGAAACCAACAACCCCACCGACCACCACAAAAACGGCACCTGCTCATGCGGAAGAGCCGGATCCTCCTCCTCCTCCCCATCAATAGTCGACACCTTCCCCCCCTGTCCCTGCCCCGACGCCCCTACCAACGTACTATCCGAACCTGCTCCCTTCTTCCGAACAAGCGACTTCGTCTGCTGAAACAACCCCGCGAACCCCCGCACAAGGGTCCTCCACCGAACACCCAATTCAGCAAAACTACTAACAATCATGATTGTTACGCCCGGCCAGAGGAGGAAATATTGCGCGGATATTTGGCGTCGGAATTCTTCGGGGTTTATTTCTTCGCGACCGTTGATTGTGGGGAAGCCGAAGGAGTTGGAGACTGTGCCGGTGGCCAGTAAAATAGGACCAACGACAGCCCAAGACATGACACTTCCAGTAAGGTAAGAAGCAGCCGTATTCGTCCCAATAAGCATCCCCGCCCCCAAGAACGCCAACCCAAGCTCCAACCGCCACTTCCAAATCTGATCCGCAGCCATCAGCGCAAACGAATTCGTCGCCCTTCCCAACCAATACAAAACATGCCACTCAATCAACACCGGCAACCACCAAACCAAACACTTGAGAATAAAAGCGATCACAAAGGCGATGAGAAGCACTTTGGCTTTTGCCTTCCCGGACATTTCACCCTCTGATGTGTCGTGTAGGGATTTGATTGTTTGGGCGGCGACGGAGGGGGAGGGGAAGATGAGTTTTTGTTTGAGGATGAAGTAACGTCTGAGGGGGATGGCGAAGAACAGGCCGTAGTATGCTGCGGCGAGGGACCAGAGGAGTAAGGGGATGAAATCGGAGGTGACTTGTGGACTGAGGAGTTCTAGCCTGTAGAGAGCTGGAATGGCTGATACAAAGCCCACTGATAGACCGCCTGCTGCCGTTGCTGCAGATTGAACTGTACAGTTTTCTTTAGGTCCAAAGTATCCACCTGATAGACAATGAAATGGTGAGTAACGTGTAAGTGTGCGGAAGGAATGAGCCACGTCGTCGAAAAATTGGAGATTTTGGGTCCAAACTCACCCCCAAACGCCTTCGGCAACATCGTCGACAAAGGTTTCAATATTGCAAACCCCACAATAGCCCCAAACAAAGAAGCCCCAAAAGTCCACCCCACTTGGAGCCCTAAATACATATTCGATGCCGCGATGATGCCCCCCAAAAACGACCCCACAATGACTGCCCTCCAAGTGAAAGCCTCGTCTCGAGGCGGGACCATGCGAGGCAGACTGTCCGCACCATTGCCGTGATGTCCGTCGTTTTCACCTGATGCGACCTTTTCGTATTCGTTCAGTTCTATGTGTTGGAGTTCTTCGGAGGGACGTGTATTTGGGGGCTCATCGTCGAACTGGTAAGGTGTAAAGTTGTGAGGGACAGGGAAGAGTTTAGGAAGAGTTCAATGATGAGGGGTACAGGAGCGGTCGGACGCAGAAGATGCACGGAACATCGACGCAGTTGTCCTTGAACCAGAAGATTACACGCACCCGAATGTAAGGATGATTATTCTCAGTGAAACCCATATCTGGAGTTGACTTTCGGGTCTGCGGTGAAGATGGAAGTGAGGGGCGTCCGCCGGTAATGACCCCAAGGTAGTGGGGGGTATCAGTTCTTTCTTTTCGGTTCTTCTAGCGGTTCAAATCAGTGAGGGTGGAGTTGTATTGCAGGTGGGTATGGTCCGGTGGCCATGCAAAGGACGGCGAGCACTCTTCTGTCCAGCTTCTGGTCTTGAGTTGAAGATGGCGGTCTTGGACTGTTGAGGCGGTGTATGACAGGCTGTTCCCCGCCACGACCATGGCCACAAAAACGGCGTTCAGCCCCGGTTATCTTGTCGCACAAGAACATCTGCGGCTTGTTTTGTTTTTTCATGCACGGCAAAGACTTAATTGTGTTGTTTTGAATTGCTTGAGGATTCATTTACCTTTGAATTTGCGCACGGAAGAAGCATGTCACTTCATAATTCTCTACGATAAGATATCCCATCTACTCTTGTGCACTCACTAATCACCCACCCTCCTGTCACAGTTGTCACCCCATCCAAAGAACAACCTCTTGACCAGCGAATACTGTAGGTCAACTTGGTTCCACTTTCTTCCTGTTTCTTTGCACAGGGCTGCAATTACGCAAATACACAATACCCACCCCCCAACAATAAGAAGCCCACGGGTGTCGGGTGTCAAAAGAAAAGTAACTAGTTGGTCTTTTACCACGTTCTTGAGTCAGACGCAGAGCTAAGTGATTGCTTATGTAAGAGTTGCTTTGGTCTCCTCTCCAGCGGCAAAGATTTTAGGGTATTGAGTCAAGTAATGAGAAGTAGCCGAAGTCCTTGTAGGGATGGGGAGGGACTTGCTCGCACTCGCACTGGGTTACTTTACAACCAGCACTACCGCCTTCCTTGTGAGTATTGCACTTCACTTCACACTATTTGGTTTGGCGTACGCGAGCGCTCTGGGTGGGGGTATGTGACATAATGGGCGGAGTTTAGTTACTCGTCGGAGAAGTTCGGAACGGGCAAAAAAGAAAAAAAGGCCGCTGATAAACCCCTACTATGAGTGTAACGTGGAGTCATTCCAAAAAAAATTCAACAGAGAAAAACAGTCGAAATCAGTCCTATCTAATCCTGAACGAAGTCAATTCGACCCCTCTCTCTCCGCCCCCCTCCCCTCTACCATCAAACACCCGCCGCCGTCGGTAGATCTCCCGCCCATTCAACCCCTGCCGAATCCGGATCCTCTCAACGTCCCCGCTCTATTCGTCGGTCTCCTGAAAGGCACCCTTGGACCTTCGATCTACCAAAAGAGGTGAGTTTTCTTGCTGGTCTCCTTCAATATCAACACAACGGCACCCACAACAACAACTCCCAGATCGACAATTGTAGTGCCTCCATATACGGTGCTCAAACTGATGGGGCCAATTTCGCTCTCAAGATTGCGAGTTGTGGGGGAAATGTGGGGGGGGGGAGAAGAGAGAGAAGGCGCGTCCTACGGAAAAATAGACCGAAGATTTGGGATAGAATATCGATCGTGGATTGGAAAGGACGGGCTTTGGACGCCATGCACTCTCCAATCGTCGGCGTTCCTCACCATATGCGAGGGGTGACTGAGTCAAACTGAATGTCATAACATATTTGAATCATACCCCTCACCAAATTATATCCATGTCCTTCCCTTCTTGAACCTCCAGCCATAAAAAAGTCCGATCACAATGCCCGCAGCCGCCAAGAAAGCCCCCCGGCAAGCCGAGTCTGGTTCGGGAAAGAAGAAGAAGAACCAGGTGGCCGCCGAGGTCCCAAAATCAGAACCCAAAATCGTCGAAGATACTCCCAAAACTAATTTATCAACAAAAACACAAACACCCGCACCAGCACCCGTGGAAAAATCCGCTGAATCCAATGGATCTGCGAACGGCCATCACGAAAGCTCTTCTCCCGTGACGGCTCCAGTGTCGTCTGAGGAAGTCGCCACATCTGAAGTCGTTGCTGCAGACGACGCGACCATTCAGGACATCAATGGTATGTTGTGTATCTCAAAATTGTATCCTTCGAGCATCTTGCCATTTGCTGACGATAATAAACCATGGTCCAAACAGCCGTCGTTGAAGAACAAACCTTCCAATTGACCGTGATGCTCCCCAACAATATCGGAAAGCTCGAATACACCGTCACCCCGCACGTTACCATCGGCGAGATCCGCCAACTCATCTACGACACAAACGACTCACATTTCTACACTTGCTTCTACTTTGCTTTCGATGAAAACTCTTCGGCATCTGACAACAGCAAGACAACTGATAAGAAGCCCAGGCTGCGGAAATTGAATGATATGCTTGAGCTTGGTGCTATTGAGGGATTTACTCCTGACAGCGTTTTGCACCTTGTTGAAGGTAGTGGTCGATTTTCAATGACGTTTCTCACATCTGAATTCCTTTTCCGTTTCGATATATGTGTCTAATGAATCCATCCACCCCCTTGAAATTGAAATTAGATGTTTACAACGACCGCGAAGTGCGTGTTCACATTGCTCGTCTTCGGGAAATCCTCACCAACTTCCAAACACCAGTCCCGCCTTTCGGTGTCGACCCCGCATCATCATTTTTGTCCTCCATCGCCGGTGACTTAGGTAAGCTTATTTTCTCCTTTTGGCAGACACATTGTGTTTGTAGCTTCACGGAGCGGCTAATCAACGTTGCCGAACTTTGCAGAGGTCTTCCCTACGACGGATGCCAAGAACGGTACAAACACCAACACAAAATCCAAAAAGCACAACAACAAATCCCGTCATGGAAATGCCAAATCGGGTGCGAATGCTCCGGTCGTCCAACTCCATACACCAACATCTTTGAAGGATGTCGATGGCAAACACGTCTTTGACCAATACTCCATGGAGGGCGACTCATACGCACGAGCTCCTCTTTCACAATTCGTCCCGGAACCTTTCGTCCACAACAACACAGTCGCCAACCAAACACAGTGTGTACGGTCTTTTGTCGTTTCGCCGTGGAACCCCCCACCCCCGCCCCGCCGCCTCGCTGGTGACATCATGTACATCATTGTGACCACTTTGGAAGGAGACGTCCTCCACATCACATGCAGCGCCTCCGGATTCTACATCTCCAACTCCAGCGGAAATGCCGAACTCGGCGGTGTTTTCGACCCCACCCCCCGTGCACAGAAATCGTGCTTCTCTCATACCCTCCCCGGATGCCTTTCCCAGGCCTCCCCCGCCTTCGCCGTGGCCTTCCCCCACATTGTGGAATGCAGCGTGCGCCGACACCCCTACGAATACGTCCTCACCAACGCAGGTGCCTACCCCTGGTGTGTCAAGTCACGCCCGCACCACAGCGACTCCACCCGTGTCCTTGACGTCCAACTCACGACTCAGGACGCAATCGAAAGCTACACCTCCCGGGACTGGAACGAGGACTTGCAATCGGCTCGGGAACTCCCCCAAAACACCGCGCAGGAGAAAATCTTCCGTGACTCGACTATCGCGAAACAGCAGGCTGATTTCGTTGAGGCTGCTATTAGGGGTGTGCTTGCTATCGCCTCCAAGTCACTTATCCCGTTGAACCCGTTGGATCCGGAGTCTTCACAGATGTATCTCCACAACAATATCTTCTTCTCGCAAGGTCACGATGGGAGGGAGCAATTTGAGAAACTTGGCGGGACCGAAGCCGCGCATGTCGCATTCTCAAAGGACATTGAAGGCGTCCGCATGTTGAACAACCTCGACATTGATGGGTACTTCACCCTCGGCACCGCAGTCATCGACTACAAAGGTCAACGCGTCGTCGCCCAAACCATCGTCCCCGGAATCCTGAAAAAGACCTTACCACTCCCTGTTGCACCCCTTGAACTCGAAAACTCGGGCGAAGAAAAGTCACAGCAAGAGCAGGAGGAGCAGCACATGGAATCCACGACCGTCACTGACGACGCAGGTCAACCCCCTGTTCAGTATGGAAGTGTAGATGGTGGCAAGACGATTTACAAGGATGAACAGTTCCATGAGTTGGCGGCTAGGATTGGGAAGGCGTTGCATTTTGCGGAACATGAGGTTGTGGATGAGAAAGGGGATGCGTACTCTTTGTATACGTCTGTTGATAGCAAGGTGAGGAGCGTTTCAAGGACGTTTTTGTTCTCGCACTTGTGTGTTGGGACCCTTCGCGCTTCGTCGGCAGGCACTCACCGCACTTTCTTTTCGATATATTAGGGCATCCTCGGTGCCGACGGCCGCAAATACTTCCTAGACCTGTACCGCACCACCCCCGTCGACGTCACCTTCCTCGAAGACACCGACAAAGAAACCGCCGATGAAATCTCCAAGATCACCGCCACCAAAAAGTCCCCCTCCAAGTCGTCCCCCAAGAAAAACAACAAGAGCAAGAACGCTGAAAAAACTATGGTGGAGGCCGAAGGAGAGGAATCCGAGGAAGTCAAGCGTCTCAAGTCGGAGTACTCGTACCCGCACCGGATGTGCTTGTTGAGACCGGAACTTGTGGAGATCTTTTATGATCATAAGTTGAGGGTGTTTGTTACGGAGAAGAGACAGGTAGGGGGTTCACTTCTGCGATTTTCAAGTGGGAGTTTTTTGGGTTGGATGTTGGCTCTATGGGTCTTTGCAAGTATTCTGAATTGTTGCTGACTAAATCCATTGTCTTTTTGTAAAAAGGAACAAGCCCAAAAAGCCCAAGAATCCGCTGAAAAAACCGAACACCAAGACGAAGAGAAGCAAGACCAAGAAGAATCAGAAAAGCCCTCCACCGACGAACCCACCACCCCCACCATCGACGAAGAACTCCTCCAATTCGATCTCCGTCTCAACCCCGACGCATTCACATCCGTCCAATACGGCATCCCACAAGACGAAGAGTCCAAGGACAAGCCCGCGAACCCCGCCGACGCCCTCGTCCGTGAAGCAAGTGAATTCCTCAAGACGACGGTGCTGTCTAACTTTGTGTTGGAGCTTTTGAATGTCCCGTCGAATACACCTGTGGATGGGGAGTCGTTGACGAAGATGTTGCATCGGAGGGGGGTTAATGTGAGGTATATTGGGAGGTTGGCTAGTATTGTTAACTCGCTTGTTGAGTTCCCTGTGCATTATATTAAGGTAAGATTGGAGTCTTTTAGAGTTGAAAGAGGCGTTGAAGTCGATTTGAGTCTGGGCCCTTGGAAAATGCATCGTCTGATCCTGTTCCCATCGTTTAACTCTTAATCTTCGTTCACAAAACACAAACATAGGACCTTCTCCACCAAGAAATGGTTGCTCGCGCTGCCAAACGCGTCCTCCGTGAGCTCCTTCGCGAAACACCCATGTTCCTCGTCGGCCACTGCATCTCGCATTTCCTCAACTGCCTTTACAGCGACCCCACCTCCACTGAATCGCCCAACCCGGCAACCGATCCAGTCCACCAACACTTCCTTTCCAGCGGTGCCGTCACTTCGTCAGAGACCGAGGACTCTCAACTCGCGTACCTGTCCTTGACGCCCAAATCTCTCCATGAACGTCTGACCAAAGAAATCCGTCGTCGGTTCCGGTACCAATTCGCTGCATCTTCCACCTCCTCTTCCTCTTCACCCGCACCAACAGCAGCAACCGAAGACGAAAAAGTCATCATCCCCAAATCCACGCTTACTGTGTTTGATGTCGTCCGGATGCGTAGGATCCCGTTGCTTCGCTCGGTTTGCTTGAAGGCTGGGATTCAGATTGAGGCGCGGGATTACGATTTTGAGGCTTTGGCGGTGGGGGCGGCTGGTGCGGAGGTTAAGAGGAGCAAGCAGGTTAATGGGGCTCAGGCGACGGAGGAGGGGAAGGCCATCTTTTACCCGAAGGATATTGTGAACCTTGTTCCGCTTGTTAAGCATGCTGAACCTAGGGTAAGTCATCTTCTAACATCAACAAGATTTTGCTTCAGATACCATCAGGCCAGACACCATCAACAACGAACAAATCCGTCCTCATTCCTCTCTTTTCTACATCGCCCCCCCATCCCCACAGAGCGCCTTCGCCGAAGAAGCCCACGAGCACGGCCGCATCTACCTCGCCCAAGGCCAAAAAGAAATTGGCCAAGAGCTCATCACCGAAGCTCTTACCCTCTACGAACAAGTCTACGGCCCTGTCCACCCCGAGACTGGCCGCGCCTATGCTCAACTTGCTATGATCAACTTCCATAACCAGGAAGCGGACTTGGCGAAGATGTACCAGAGGAAGGCTGTTATTGTGACGGAGAGGACGCAGGGAGTTGATGATCCGGATACGTTGCAGCAATATGTGGGTATTTTGTTGGTTTTGCTTTGGGTTTGGGTTGTTGTGGTTGGGGTGTTGTTGAATTAGGTACTGATTTGGTATCTTTGCTTTTTTTGTAGATGAATTTGGCGTTCTTTGAGCACATGTCGGGCAACACGGAATTGGGTTTGAAGTTGATGAAGCACGCTATTTATTACTGGGAGATGTTGTGCTCGGGATCTAAGCACCCCGAAAGCGCGTCTGCTGATGTAAGTATTCCATTCATTCCCACATCTACATTCCCAAATCCCATAAAAATGTTTTTCATTTTCTAACGATTCCCCCATCTTGTTTGAACATGACCCACACAACAGGCCAACATTGGCAACATGCTCCAAAACATCCGCAACTTCGACCTCGCCGCCCGCTTCTTCGAACGCGCCGCCAAAACCAACGAAGAAATCCTCGGCAAAAGCCACCACCTCACCACCAACTCCTTCGAGTCCCTAAACCGCAGCCACATCCTCCGCGGTGACTTCCGGTCAGCCGTTCAGTCCCAAAAGGCCGTGTACTATGCGTACAAGGCTAGGTTTGGGGATGATCACCCGCGGACTAAGGAGGCTGAGAAGATGTTGAAGGGGGTGTGTGATCGGGCTGTGGAGGATGCGAGGAGGGAGAAGGAGGAGGCTGAGAGGAAGGGGTCGAGGCGGGCTTTGAAGGGGGGGAAACAGCAGCAGCAGCAACAACAACAGACGGAGGGATCGTCGCAGGAGCAGGGCCAGCAGAGTGGGGATGCGACCTCAAAGGGACATTTGCCTTTGGATGAGTTATTGCAGTTCTTGGGTGAGACACCCGGGAGTGCTGGGAAGAAGAAGAAGCCTTCTGAGAAGTAGATGACGGGAGTATTTAGCTACAAGTTAGCGAAGAGAAAAAACAACAAAAAGGATAAATAGCGAAAACACGAAGAAAAATTCTGTAACTTGGTTTTTTTACTTTGCTTTTCTTTCAACGTTTTTGGAAAATGGACAAAACAAGCGCAGCTGCCTTTACAATATACGTCCAAGACGAAGATGAGAAGATTGTGGTATTGCGCTTCCTCACGAGTCATAGCTCCATCGCATTTTCAGTGACGACATTCGAACGTCGGACCCTGTTGACGGAGATCAGATCTCTGATGAGCACTGGGCGGCCTTGAGATCTTTCCTTGTCACACACATTTCACTCTCCCCATCCTTCTCCCCACGACCGTTTTCTCGGTCCTTTCAGCGACGAACGCTGTTCTCGGATACCCGCTCAGTACACGAACGTCCTCAAGAAATTCTACGAAGACATCATGTCCAATAAGCCAGCAGAGAAACCAGTATGTAGGTGACATTGTCTGGGCTGGGCCTGAGAAGCGTCGGAGTGATGAAACCAGAGGTTTCTGCAAGAGCCATGCGGACCTACCTGCAAAACAACATTCACCCACACCTCTCAAACACACCACCCTCACCATCATTCACTAATTGACCCTCACACTCCTCCTCCTTTCTTCCTTCCACATGAACTCCTCCGAAAACGAAATGACCTGGGATACAGAAAGTAGGCCCCCTCGCCTCCCTCATAGCAGGTGCCGTCGCGGGTGCGATCGAAGCGAGTGTGACGTACCCGACCGAATATGTCAAGACGCAGTTGCAGTTGCAGAGTCGGGCTGGGGCGGGGAGTGTTAAGGTAGGGTATGAACGGGGTTGGCG
>JADGJF010001236.1:0-10651 GCA_027596845.1 Quaeritorhiza haematococci
CCCTTTTCCTCTCCCCTTCCCCCCTTCCCCGATGGAAACAATAACGGAGGATTGATTCGCCATATGTTTACTAACCGTTCCGGAAAACCTAACAACTGAAAGGACGAGGGAGACTGGAAGCGATGCAATGCACGGCTTGGGCCAGTTTACCAGGACTTGCGTGTCAATTCCCAATGTTATCTGATCGTGGAATTCAAACCGTACTTCGGCTCGCTGTAAAGAAATCAATAATATTTGGTCAGCCCCAATGTCAGCGTTGGAAGAACAGAACACCCCAACATTTACCATATTTCCCGTATGCTCTGCGAATCTGATGCATGCACTCTTAAGCAAGGGGAATTCCTCTCCCAGTGACAACTCAGTGATAGTTACAGGGCCCTGGCAACAAAATCGAAGAGGAAGGATATAAGTTTTCGGAGGAGGCAAGTGCATTTTACAAGATACCAGTACATACCAGAAATCCTGGGTGGTTGTGTCCGTTTAATACCTCGTCTAAAATGCGCACGACGCGATGGTTGAACCCTGGATCATTGCGGTATTTCGCTATTGCCTGAGCAATAAGCACGTTCAGCCATTCACAGGTTTCGGCTTGATGATGGTGGGGATCGTACATTGTTTTGGTCAATATGTGAGACTCAAAGGTTTGTTGGGTGAGTGGACGGGTCTGCTTTTGAAGGCGAAGTTGGCATCAGTGTCAGGGCGAAAACTGAAGAGGACCAAAAACGGTGACTGTTGTTTCCGAACAACTGTGTCTTCGACCCAGAAAAATGCAACATAATATACAGTGGTAAAAATAGCAACAAACCTTTGGTTCGAAAAGCTTCCTCTCACGTCGCTTTTTGGCAATTTCGATGCGGGTTTCCTCGCCATTGCGGAGGAGGAAGACTTTCAGCAGGAAAAAGAAGAGTATGCACAGAATGATCTGGCCAGCGATAAAACCCTTCATGAACTCCTTCGACGCGAGGTTGACGGCTGCTTCCAACGAATGCTCCATGTCTTTTGCCCATCCGCTACTGCCGCCCTGGCCGCCGCCGCCGTTCGCGGCGCTACCACTGCTTGCGTCCATTTGTGCATGCGTTGACGAATTGTGTCGAGTATGGTGTAACCTGTGCAAGATCCGCAACAAAGACGTGGCGAGACCACCATGGATGCTCGGCAGAATCGCATTTTAATCCTTCCCAAGGTCTGATTGCATGTGTGTTCGGCGGCTCCTGCCCTGGGATATCTTTATTTTACATCTTGAATGAGGGCCAGTGAAGCAGCAAACGGTTTTCCTCACCCTCACCGATTTCAAGGCATGACTGAAGATTACAGTCGGAGGTCGCAACGCACCCCGGATCCGAAGACTTCAGCAGCCGCTGCGCGTAGCGATGATGATGTGCACGGGAAGGACGAGGAACTGTCGCACGCTGACAGATCAGTTCGATTTCCTTCTGATCAACCCTCAATACTATCACCAACCGCCGGCGCCTCGTCTTCCTTGGGCCACGGTTCAACGGTGCAGTCCTCTGAGGAGTTGTGCGTTTCAGGGGATCAAAGGATTTCAAAGGACAAGAGTGTATCTAACTTGAGGGGCTCTTCTTTGCACGAAGGCGGGTTGGGCGGGTCTCAGGGCGGGTGTGGAGGAACGGTTTTGATCGCCAAAAGTGTTCCCAAACTGTTTCATGGACGTGGTCCTCCAGGTGCGGCAGCATCTCAAGATAATGGAGGATGGGGAGCAGCAGAATCTGGGGTAGGAAGCGGTTATCGAAGAACAGAAGCCGAAAAGGACGAGATGGGTTACTGGTCCGAACATCTGATGGAGACGAAGAAGAATCCAATTGAATGGGCTTCGGTGCAGTCCTCTCGTGATCGAACACACTCAAACCCAGTCAGCAAGAACGAGTACACAAGCACCGAAGAGTCAGCCGCGGAGGCTGTGACTTTCCCAAATCTCACACCCCTCGTCATAACCCCAACGAGCTCATCATCATCTCACTGTGTCATGTCTGTCGCTCCGTCACCAACACCTATATCATATCGATCTGGCTCGGTCTCGATGGAAATACACAAGGAACCGGGCGTGGAGGAATCTGCTATGGCCGGCGCCGATGCAGATGACTTTGAGCTTCCGCCGTTGTATGGCCGGCGAGGGAGCCAAAGCTCTCTTTGGATGAACTTCCGATTCCTCAATCCCTGGTCTACTGACTGGTGGATGAAACAAGCCGAAATAAATTCCTCATTCCAGGTATTGATAAAAGATCTTGAATATTTCCATCGATGTCTGAAGATTCATTTGCATGGATAGTCTGAATCATCCGTTCCTTCATTCGAACTCAGTACCTTGAACCTCCGGATTCCAATCTGATCGACATAGCTAGACGCACACAAGAGTCTGACCCGGACCGTTTTCAGCACGCGTATTCCTCATTCAAAAGTAACGTCAACTCTTTAAAAGAGCTACTTGGTGCCATTAGGCTGGAGACCACAAGTTCCGTTTTCTTACCCACAAACCGGGTTCGGATGGGTTCAGCTATGGCGGATTTGCTGGATATGACGGCGCTGCTGATGGTTGAGGCCTTGTCATGGCAATCCACTCACAGTACTGCCCCGTCTTTGGGTTAGTATTGGTGTCAACATTTTCATCTTGCTTCCGAAATCCGGGCACTGACTCAAGTACCTAAACAGAACCTGAACTGAAGGTTGTCGCGCAAATATTGGTATATGCGATCGATCCGGGTTCTGGTTTTCAGGTAGGATTACAGTGTTGGTGTCTTCCTGAAACTTGGGAAGAGATCACTAATACCATTAAAAAACGCTGCAGAGCCCAAAGCTTTTCAAGACTAGTTTAAAGCTCTTCCGTACGATGTGCCAGTGTTCCGGACCCGCGGTCAGAGTCGTCTTGGTAAGTTTTGATTACTGGCCCGGCGTTTTCCCCTTGTGACTGATTCGATTACTTATCTTTTTCCTTCTTTTTCTTCTTTACCTTGACGCCAGTCGCACGATCTGCCAAACAAGATCGCTGCGATCCTTTCCCACCCGTTAATCTCCAGCTTTAATGTTTTCCAGCTGGTTAAGACGTTGGTGGGCTGTTTAGATGACGTAGATGTGGTGTCGGCTTTCGTGAAACACGACGAAAAATTCGGCGGATCATTATTCCAAAAACATATCCTCCCGTTGACATTGTACGGCGCAGGCGCACACTCTAGTTTGAGAATCATGCGCTTTGTGGACATTCTTGTGCGGAAGGTCGCCGTGTACGAAGCCTGCGCTAATTTGCGACAAATCGCCGAGCAGGTTTTGCCACCCCATGTCTCGACTGGGATTGACAACAAGGATGTCAGCAATCCATCTCCGGACCGATATTCTGCGGAGCCCGCATCGAAGCAGAACGTTTCCCAGTCGAAGGGTGATATTAGGGACGTGAAGGCCAACGACGGTCTGGCGCAAGCGGAGACGCGTATCAACTTGAACGAAGGAACACATGACCAACAGGCCGTGAAAATGGAATTCCAAGAGCATATCGACGCAGAACAAGCTAGGTCTCTGATCGATAAGGCGGTTCGCTGTTTAAAAACGTTGATCAAGGCTGCATCATACCTCAGGTTTTCGGACGGGGGTTCTGTAAGCACGGAATCTGGGGAAGAGGATGATTCAAAGTCGGCCGCCTCCCGCATTCTTAATTTCCAGTATGTCACTCAGTTCGACGTTATTCAGTCTGCTACGCTCCTCATTGCATCACCGCTGTTACGACTCTGCTCCCGATCCGGACCAGACCTGTTGACACATGTCTTCAAATTTGTAGTCACCTTGTTGGGGAGGCGCAACGGTCAACTCTTTTTGGCGAAAGAAGCTCGAAAACCGTTGTCGTGGCTCGCACAGAGGCCTGAATTTGGGAAAGAAACAGGGATTTTCGCAATCTGGGCGCGATTATTCCACATTCATCCAATATCACCCGTCGCAACACCAACTGAGGAATCCACCGTTCATATGCAGAACGCGGAAGAGCAGATTCGTTGCACCCCTGGATTATTTGACCTTTTGCAGTTCACTTGGGTACCAGATGAAGGTGCGGCGATTGGGACCGACCCCAACGATGATGACGTTCAATCACTCCGGGAGATTGACATCTCTGACGCAGATTTTAGAGCCTTACGGGCTGCTGCACTTGCCGATTCTCTGGGTGAATTCGGCCCACCAATTTCATCATCTTGCCTTTCGATGCCCTTGGTTGACCGGCAATTAATCGTATTGCTGTCTTGTCACCTATACATGGTTGATATCGTCGAGCGGATGTTACGATTGTCAGATGTGACGTCTACGGGGGAGCAGAAAAACGACATGGAGATGGTTGAGATTCTCGAAAGGCTTCATTGTATGTCATTATATCCAGTGGGAAAACATGCCGTCGCCGCCGGTTTGATTCTTCTGGGGGCTATTCCAGCGCTTTCGAAATTCATCTCTCGCCATAGCGGCTTGCTCTCGGGCTGCTCGAAACCAAAAGACGCCTCTTTTGTGGACGGTTTGATGACGGGAACGAGGATAGCAGTAGAGCTTGTGACATCGACGTTACAGTATCCAATCGGGGTCAGCTATCTTCTGCAGAATGATGTTCTTCGGGACGAGCTCATATCGGTCATACCCCAAGACATATGTTCGAGCATTCGATCATGTTTTGAACCGCTCGCCGCTTTTTCTAAAGAAGGCTTTGATGGTGTGGTGAGGTTGGTGCTCAACAAGCATGCCTTACAAGACTTGGAAGACGTTGACCTTCTCAGCAAATTGGTCGTTACACTGCGAATTTTGATGCGCTTCGCGTACGCGGAGGGTGGGATGGTGCGGCTGGCGAAGTACATCGAAGATGCTGAGTTTGTTAGCACAAACGGCGTCCTGACCGAAGTTGGTCTCGTCACACAGCTGGTTACTTTAATCGAACTGGCTTCGACTATGCTCACAAAATCGGTGGAACCCGTCGTCCAAAGTTTTGAAGATCCGGATGCGAAAGAATGTTCTTCTGGCTGCCACACTGGTGGGTCATCGTCCCAGCAAGTCTCACCTGTTCAGGATGGAAAAGCGGCGAACGGAGGGAACGTCGACGGGGATATTTCAGCCACCTGCTTTGATTTTGTGAGCACATCATTCGCTGCCGGGAGCATCAACTCCGCGAGTTCGACCCCGAAAGCGTCGAGTTTATCCGATCTGAGCAACATCAACGCATCCGTCGTGGTGGTTTTCTCTCCGGAGTTGCTTTGCCTTCGACAGGCATTGGTGGAATTGCTTTTGCTATCTGTGAAACTTTTACGGCAGGTGATCATTGCATGCTATGACACAGGGATGCGTGCTGTTGTATCCACACCCAGATTAGCGCTACCTGCGGTTGAATTCGTCGATGACGGCACACCAGTTCTGATCAGCTGTGAGCGAAATTCCCTGGAACCACACCAAGTCCCACCATCAGACCCGTTTCCAGCCAGGCGACATGGCCCGTTGTCTTCGATTCCACCAACCTTGCTCCAATTGCTGTATGCGTTAGAACGAGTCGATCCGAACTTGAATGGTTTTTGGCCGAGGGATGATTTCCTATCGCATCATTCGCTAACTCGGCAAGGTTATTTCAAGCAGGTGGCGAAGACAAGAGATGCAGTCGTGGGCATGTACCGAATGTTCACCGAGGGAATCATTGGTGACTTCCCACTGCAACCGTATCAGGTGGTGGTTGAACCGGAGCCGTTTAAGATCGGGAACTCAGACTTCCTCTCCATACTACCACGATACTTCGTCCCCCTCTCACACCTCGTCAGGGAGATTCTCGAATCATTCACCCACACTCCGGACACCGCGTTGGCAGGCTTAGAACTACTCAACGAAATTTTGCCCTCGACTCTCTCTGCCATTGACAGTACACCAACCGCAAATCCCCTCGTCTCGAAACCGGGTGATGCCAAACGAGATGAATCCTCTCTGTCAGGTTTAAAGAAAGCTGTCGCCCCACCACGATGGAAACGTGATCCCTTAGTGTCGGATTACGCTTTGTTGCGGGTCTATTGGTGCAAGGAACTGATGCCGGTTCTCCCAAGGTTTACAGATCTCATCAGAACCTTCGGATCCACAACGTGTCGTCCAGTTCACTACGCCGTGCGGAGACTGCTTTCTCGACTTGTGGATTTGGACATCGAAAGCTCTGGCTTAGCTCAGGCGTTGATCAGCATCGTATTGGATGAGATTGAGAAGGTTTTGGGGAGAATCACCGAACGAAATGTACCGTCAACCCTTGCAGAATATGTTTCGGGGACTACGATGGACGACGTCCTTCTTGATATGAGCAAAGACGGCGACCGGAACGAGGTGGACGTTTCCCAAAGCGAGTCGCCCGAAGTGCGAGATTTCGAAACGAACGTGGACAACACGGTAGTTGCCGAGAAACATCAATCTGAAATTGCACGATGGTTAAGTCTATTGTCCGAAGTCACCGCGCTGGACTCTGGAAGAGCGATGCTTTTGCGGATCAACGAAAAATGCGACTTCGTGCACAACGTCCTACTAAAAGTGATGCATACGATCGGTTTTTCCTGCCCCGCATGTGATTTTGCATTGGAAGTTCTTTGCAACAGTCACAAGGAGCAAGCTCCCGGATCAACCCCCATAGTCGAAAGTCACAGCGAGGAGATGAAGAAACGTACACCAAATCTCTCCCATACCGTACGCATAGTGGATTCGTTGCTTTCGCTTCTCACGAATACTCAGGACAGAAGGCTGCGATACCAATGCGCGTGCTCGATAACCCTCTTGATCAACAACATCTTTCCCTGGCTTGATCTCGCGGATGACGGGCAACATGTTGGGTCGGGCCTTTTTGGCGCGATTTGTACGCTGTTTGAGCAGGCGCTGCCGAAATACGTTCAAAACGCGGAGATAGATCTGATTTACCGACTCGCGCTCTTGCTGCTGCGATTTTTGGATACCTATCCGCCATCATTTCCGAAGGAGCAATTGAGGATGAACATGTTACAGGTAGTTTCTTCGGTTCTGCTTCCCAGAATCAAGTTGCTCGCCACATCGTCTGCTGCCGAATCCCCTCGAAGTCGAGCTGTGTCGTATTCTTTCGCCACTCAGGAGCACGATCTCCTGGTCGGGGATGCTTATATGCACCAGTCTGATGCCGATATCCGTCGCATTGATCGTTCATTGGTGGAAACAACGTTGGAGTTGCTCCGAAGGCTTGTGAAGAGGCTAGAAGTCCTTGACATGGCCAGTTCGACGATGGTACGACAGAACAAGGACACGTCTGACGTGTCCAGTCATCTACGGTCTGTCGGACTCGAAGAGCAGAAAGTCAGACAGCGCTCTGAGGACATACAACAATCTCGTAAGCGAAAACAACCAACAGGAGGTGATCATGGGCTGTCTTCGTCATATTGGGGTCTGTGTTCATATGTTTGAAGCCTCGTTGTTGGGTCTCATGTTCCGTCTCGTGGAATTCCCCGGAATTCACATCATCTTTCTTTCACAATCATATTCTGTTCCATCAAACAAAGCTCCGGAACCCGATTTATTCTTTTTCGATCACGAGGCCCCGCAAGGCAACGCAATCCTTTTTGGCACAGCTGAAAGTGAACAGCATTTTTCGACCTTGATATTCGATGTAATCCCAGCATTCGACCGATGTAAAAAGTTGAAGTTAGGCGTCAGAGGCGAAGAGCTTAATCTACTGCAAATGTATCAAGCCCAGCTCTTTGCCACGAACCAACAAAGTTTGTTGCTGCAAAGCGCGGCGGGTGCAGCAAACAAGGATCATCAGCATCACCAGCAACACCAACGCAAATCGTCCAAATACAAGCTTCAATATCGACAATATCAGAGAAACGAATTTCGAACATCCCACAACAATCGTAAAGCAAACACGTCCAGACCTCCATCAGTTCATGTAGACGATTTTCAAAAGGGAACAGCAGGAAACGCCGCCAGCAACACTTCTCCCCAACTCTCCAATGCTGCGTCAGGGAACCCGCTTTTCGCGGCCGAAGTTCAGTCGCATCAATCTCAGCAGCATGGCAAAAAAGGGAACACGAAACGGGTGGCTTCTGTCACAATGCCTGGGATGGATTCTGCCTTTTTGGGAAATGCGGCCCTTGTTGGGAAAGGGATCCGGAAGAGAGCAATCAGTGCAGGTCTCCCCAACATCAACATGCAAAGCTTGCAACGGGATGCTGGTCATATGTACGGTCCAGGCGGGATTTCAGGGTTGATGTTGGGGCCCGGTCTTTCTGCTATGGGGGTGGGTTCAAATCTGATGCATGGCTGGGGAGCTCTGCCATCCTCTGAACGATTACAGATGGAGACTTTGACAAACAGTAATGGCGCTCGGATTACTGGATCCGGAGGGATGACGAATTGGGGAGGGCTGGGAGGGAATGGAGCTGCTGATTTTGGACCTTACAACGGACGGGTATATGGTCCCAGGATGATGGATCAATCAGATGGAGGATTGTACAATCAGCAATGGGCTGGAGGAATGCCCAATCCGTGGATATGGGACTCGAGGTATCACTGAAATGAAGTCTCAACACTTTGCCAAACCTGGCGTCATTTAGCATAGCCTGTAGCATCCGTATAACTTCAAAGGTCATATGGCGGAAAATGTAGAATTACTTTTACATGTGGACACACCAGATATTGCATTTCAACTCATCATAAAGCCTGCATCTAATGGTGGCAAAAGGGCAGGATTCACGTCTGGGTTCATTTTTGGGGCTGACAGCATGTATATTAAGGGCGATTGAATCATGACGGTATATGTATATGTAGTAGCCACGATGTGGGCCACCATGGCAATCTCAAGATTCTCAACCGCAAATCCTTTTCAGGAACCTTGGCAGCGTGAGTGCGCCCAGTCTATAGGAATGGTGTGGAATCTCACTTCTCACATCGATGGATGTGATATACTAGTGGCCGCAAGGGGTTCTTTTGTTCTCTTTCACTTTCTTTGGACAGATGTACTGCGGAGGAAAGTGGAAAACCTCCGCTTTGGGTTGATGGGACGCCGCCCTGTCTTCGTTTGTGGTGTTGATTTCGAGTTGATTTGTTCAGTAAAAGTGCACGAAGACAGCAGCGGGACTCAATGTATTCCTCAGTTGTGTTTCGCTTCCACAAAGTCCTTTCCATCAAAGAACAGAAGGAAAAGGATCTGGTTTCTCAATTGCGTACGCGTGGTGCTAAGTATAAGGTTGAATAGAGACTACAACAGTTTGAAAGTATGAGAAAAATAGGAGTGGCCGTTCTCAGGGTTAGAGGGGTTAACTGATTAAGAGAAAGGGAAGGTAACTGATGTGGGAAATCCGAGTTGCACTTGGATGGGTCGGTCCCCAGAAGTCGCCACTCTCTCGCACACCTTTTCCCAAAAACCACTGTCCCGTCGTGGAAAAAAGGGGTTACCGTGGCCAAGCTAGTGAGAGTTCGGGGGGGTGCAAGTGCTTTCCATCCCCTTGTGGCGGTGGACGGGCTCATGATGAAGGGAAAAGTGGATAAATGCCGCGAAGTGTGGAAGTAATCAAGGAAGGTGAAAAGGTGAGGAGTGAATGAAAAAAGAGAGAAAGAGCTCAGTTTGTCGTTTTGGTGAAAGGGAAGTGAGTTTGAAAGGTGATACTGAAGGTGCGTAGATTAGGTGCAAAGGAAGATAAACAGTGTCACGTGGAAATGGCGGGAGATTAATCAAAGATGAAATACGTTTCTCTGAGTAGATTTAGGAGATGGGCGTGTGGGCGTGTTTGTTTGCGTTGGATTGTGGGTGCTTGATGTGATTGGTGCTTGGAAAGGCGAATTCGAAGGGATTTTGTTAGGTCTTTCTGATGAAATGCGTGCAAGGGGGTATGTTAAAGTGATATGAGTTTGAACGCGGATGATAGTTAGCTAACTTAGCTGTATTTAGATAGCGGAGTTTGGTTTGAGAGTGCCGCATTGTGTTTGGTTCGTATTTGATAGGGTGAGTAGCTTAGCAAGTTGCATACCCCTCCTCAAGAGTGAAGTATCAAAGCTGTGTCGCTGTGGGCGTTGGGTGGTCACATCATTCATGGGCGAGGGATTAATTTTTCATGACTGGCAACATTACCAAAGAAGCGGTTGGTTACAGTGTCTGTGGGCGAGGGATCAATTCCCCACAGCTGGTAAAGAAAGAAAGAAAAGTGCATGTGGAGATGTTCTTCCTGTTGATGTTCTGTTAGAGCAAGGCATGCTCTAGGTCTTGAACACCGCAGAGTTGAAGGGCAGGTATCAGGTGGGCTGACCTGATCACCCGGAATGCCAAGGTGGCTGACATGATGGTTGTCACAGGATGGTGTCCCTTGTGGTTGCCATACACCTATTCCACTGGTACTGGTATGCCGACTGGTGGGGCGCTTCCTGAGATCAGCCTAAGGTCTCCGTATCAACAGTGGTGCAACCTTCAACTAGTACACAGCATCTACTTTTTCTTCTTCCGCTAACTTCTTCCTGCACATATGATGAACCCACCACAGGCAACCACGGACAGGTGGTGTCAAAAAAGCGAGATTGCCCAAGGGCAAACAGGAGCAGGGACTGGGGTTAGAACTGGGGGCTACGAGATGACATACTTGGGAAGGTGGCAATTCACTTATAATCAGTTTATTACTGAATTCGCAAAATGACAAGATCTGGG